>JAKELI010000783.1:0-20171 GCA_021525025.1 Lactarius hengduanensis | reverse complement strand
GTGGGCCCCGCGTTACAGGAAATCCAGCCGAGTCAGAAGTATTTCCATTCCTGCGGAATAAACGCTTCTTTCCTCTGTAAGTGACCTCGTCAGATTTGTACTCTCACATACCAAGACCGGATACATTTCACCCGCGGCCTACTCGCATTTTGCCCAGGCTCTGCTTTCTTCCATCGTTCAATCGCAAGCTCACCCGCCGACCGGAAACATCTTCCTCCGAGATACAGGCCGTCTTTCCACTCTCACCTCCTTCTTGTTTGAGGGTGAACGCGTATATTTGGAGGACTCCGTAGCGCGAATCGACGCCCCTCCACTCGACCCGATTGACATAACGTACTCCAATTGGCTTGACATTCGGTCCCCAACTTTCCGAGTTCATCAATCGCTCAGATTCTCAGATCTCAAGCTGTCTCGGTTCGGGCCAAGGTTCGGGCATGCAGAAATCCCGGTAGCGAGATGACCTCCTTCCGTCATCCTCATGAGGTTTATCCAGAGGAGTTGCTATTAAGATTCACATCTCGTCGTGTGAAGGGATAGACGAGGGCATTTGGTACATGGCTAGAACTTTTCCGCCCAATTACCGTTGTGGAGACTCTGGGCGTATCCGGGGAATTTGCCGTGGTAGATGGCATTGCTCGTGCATTTAAAGGCATAACCGTGGAGATTTCTACCCAAGTGTACCAGCCCTTGACTCGCTTTATTTGGAGGGCCAGCTCGCGAGGACCATCATGACGCTTTTCACAAATCTCCAGGGCTTGTGGTCGCACCCTTGCCATCACCAGCAATGAACGGCTTGATTCTGAGGGTTAAATCGGAGAATGGCACCTACTACATGGGTGATCTATACTAGTCTGACACAGGCAACGGCGTGGAATTAGGACACATTCCCTCGCGTGCGGTATCTACAAGCAAGAAAGCAAGGGTGGTGCCAGTGACACACGGTCGATCTAGCGAGGCGCCAACTTGAACAGTGTCCGTCATCGCCCCAACCATTACCAGAGGAACTGTCTCGAGAATACAGAACATCATCAATTTCACCTCCATGAAGATAACCTTGGTGAGTACGAAGGGCCCAGCAACGGTGACCGTGTGGTTCAGTAGTCAAAAAGGTACGACCTATTTGCCAGAGGGGTGTTGAAAGTCAGATGGTTAATAGTTGGCCCGAGAAGCGAGAAGGACAGATCAAGGGACAGACGACTGATACGCATCTCACTGGCAGTCAACTGGAGAGCGTTGATAAAAAAAAAAGAACTGGAGAGTGTTCTGTATCGGCTACTTCACTGCACTGAAAGCATGATTCTGTCTTTCCATGAAAAAATCATGAAAAGGTGCTGACAAATACTTAAAATTTTTACAAAATCTGTACCCCGAAAAATAGCATGAATGGATTTTATGTCCATTCAAGGATTATCACATGAGATATACTGTGAAAAAATTAATGTTCATACATGTTAAACAAATTAAAAGTTTGTTTACCAATTGTTCTGATACAAACACATAGCTTAAACTTAAAGTCTTTTCACAATTTATCCAAATGGATAATCACTGAATAGACTTAGGTCAGTTTCTGTCACACCTGTCACACATTTTCGTCACAGACCATTCCATGTCCAGCATCCAGAAAAGACTTAATGTGTTTTCATTGAAAAATATTCAACAATTTTTCAATTGCATGTTCCATGTACAGATTAAGTATTTGAAGATAACACAAACATACAGATTTCCAATTTCCAAATAACACAGATATACAGATTTAAGTTTTCTAGATAACACAAAAATACAGATTTTAAGTTTTCCAGACACAGATATACAGATTTCAAGTTTTTCCAGGTAACAGAAAAACAACTCTAATTAATTAATTATCCACAAACATACTCCCTGTTTCTTTGATTTTTTTTTTTCTCTCATTCCTGAGCAGTGGAAAATTACAAATCAACTGTCAGTGTCAGAGAGTCAGAGAGTCACGAGAGTCAGACTTGCAGAACTGTCGGGCATCAGACTGTCCGACTGTCAGAGCATCAGACTGGTCAGACTGTCCAGCACTATTCAGACGCCATCGACTGTCATGACTGTCAGACTGTCGGAGTGTCAGACTGTCAGAGCATCAGACTGTCGGAGTGTCAGACTGTCGGAGTGTCAGACTGTTGGAGTGTCAGACTGTCGGAAGTGTCGGAGTGTCAGACTGTCAGAGAGTCAGACTGTCCAAGTCAGAGAGTCAGAGAGTCAGAGAGTCAGAGAGTCAGAGCATCAGAACTGTCAGACTGTCAGACTGTCGGAGTGTCGGAGTGTCAGACTGTCGACTGTCAGAGAATCAGACTGTCAGACTGTCGAAATGTCGGAAGTGTTCAGACTGTCAGACTGTCAGAGAATCAGACTGTCAGAGCATCAGAGTGTCAGAGTGTCAGAGTGTCAGAGCATCAGAGTGGTCAGAGTGTCAGAGTGTCAGAGCATCAGAGTGTCAGAGGTAGTCAGAGTGTCAGAGTGTCAGAGCATCAGAGTGTCAGAGTGTCAGAGTGTCACGAGTGTCAGAGTGTCAGAGTGTCAGAGTGTCGAGTGTTACGATCAGACTCAATAGTACGACAGCGGACTTGTGGGGTTCTGACTACCCTAGTATTAGTCAGGGACAGTCGTCTTCGTCAGCCTCGGATCAGTTATCACATGTAGTATACGGTACGGACTTGACTCATTCCTCGGACAGTCGTAGTAGGGTTCGAGCTACTATCGATACTGGGCACCTTACATTCTGGAGGAGCTTCAAAGCTCCTCGTCAACTGTATATAGGACTGGTAGTACAAAGACCGAGCTCCCTAGCTTGGTCTTCTTTGAATCATTACTCCGATTCCCGGCATCTTCTACTCCTTGCCTGTCTCCTTCTCTCTCTCTGCCTGCACTCGCACCAGATGGATCCAGATGAGCTTGTACCTGGACCGGGCTAGAACGCCTCATGTTTGTGACTCATATCGATTGTGCCTTGATTCTGATGGACTCTTACTTCTAATTGGTTCGTGATCGCGCCCATACAGCGCTGGTTGTGTTATCTCTGACTCATGCCATGAGGGCCTTATGCCATTGGCTGTCTCGTATCTCTGACTCATTGTGACTCATTCCTAGGATCCCTGTACTAGGATTTTGGAGTTCCAAGCTGGGGTTCAAACCTCCTTGGAGTAGTAAAGTGCTCTGGCTTATGGTCGCTGAAGAACCTAAGCTTGACTTCTTGGATATCCCACCCAACTCCCCTCACTAGCTACCTGAGCTGTTCACAAAGTAGTGACGCTTGATAGAGGCTTTGGTTGTCAATTCATTTTGTCCTGAAGCCCCTCTTTCCTCTTATCCGATCCCCTCTGTATCCACAAGCTGTCTGCCTCTGCGATCCTCTCTACCACTCTCTTCATTGCCCTTTGTGTTCTTTGGGCAACTCTTATCCGTCTCTCCTCTGAGATCTCACGTGCACGGCTTTCCCAAGTCGTCTTGAAGTGTGACTGTTAGGACCCGACGAGCCTAGCACGCGGTGTTAGAAGGCAACGCCCAGTGGAGCGTTACATCAAGCCACTCTGTCACCGCTCAAGCCGAGCATCGTTAGGACGGGCCTAACGCAAACCAGAGAGACAGAGCATCAGACTGTCAGATTGTCAGACTGTCAAGTCAGAGTGTCAGAGTGTCAGAGTGTCAGAGTGTCCAGAGTGTCAGAGTTGTCAGAGTGTCAGAGTGTCAGAGTGTCAGAGAGTCAGAGAGTCAGACTGTTCGAGTCAGAGAGTCAGAGAGTCAGGACTGTCCAAGTCAGACTGTCAGACTGTCCAAGTCGACTGTCAGACTGTCCAAGTCAGACTGTCAGACTGTCCAAGTCAGACTGTCAGACTGTCAGACCAACCAATGTTCTGCCATGAATTTCATTATTGATGGGCCACCCGACGGGCAGAACCCCTCATGGACTCATGGGCCAACCGACGTCGGCCGATGCCACAGATTTTTCCGGAATTCATGGGCCAGCCGACGTCGGTTCGGAGTTTTTTTGTTCCAGAGGGATTTCTTGAAGTAGGAATTGTCAATAGAATATACATAGAATGTCTAAATGTATCTGGAGACTTGAATAAGCATGGGGCATCCAGGGATTGTCATTGAAAGTTACAATAGGTGCCAAAAAGTATGGAACATCAAGTTCATGTCATGACAAACATGCTGGGGAGTAAGAACACCCGAAACACATTCCAATACAGCATACTGGACGCTAGGGCATCCGTATTAACGGATAATACAGTATCCGGTTTAACGGACGCTGCAGCATCCGTCAAGACGGACGCAACAGTGTCTGTTAGACGGACGCAATAGAACCCGTCAAGACGGACATCGATAGCATCCGTTAAACGGACGCTATAGAATCCGTCAAGACGGATTGCTGTCGAATCCGTTAGACGGACGCAACAGAATCCGTCAATACAGGATCATGGCGGATCCGTTAGACGGACGACTATAAAATCCGTCAAGACGGAACACGACTGCATCCGTTAAACGGACGCTATAGAAATCCCGTCAAGACGGCACACGACAGCATCCGTAAACGGACGCTATAGGAATCCGTCAAGACGGACACGACAGCATCCGTTAGACAGACGCTATAGAACCCGTCAAGACGGACACGACAGCATCCGTTAAACGGACGCTATAGAACCCGTCAAGACGGACACGACAGCATCCGTTAGACAGACGCTATAGAATCCGTCAAGACGGATACGACAGCATCCGTTAAACGGACTGCTATAGAATCCGTCAAGACGGACACGACTGCATCCGTTAAACGGATGCTATAGAATCCGTCAAGACGGACGCTACTGCATCTGTGAAAACAGACGTGAAGTCTAATGCTGTGGATTCCATTAAACCCGAACCGTCTCATACGGAACCTTAAGCTTCCGTCTCATGCAGATGGATAGCCATCCGTTTCCAACGGAAGAATAAGCATCCATCTTATATGGAAGACTGAGCCTCCCATACAACGACAATGTACAACTTTCATTCAAGAAATATAGAGGCGGAGTGATATCATTGATCTACAAGTTATGGAAATCGATAGGAACTAGGATATATCCTTGCATGATTTATAAATGTTCTAATAGAGTAGATGTGATCGGTATGAGCGCCTTGATGGAACTTTTGGATAGCTCCTCCCATGCATGTGCTTGACGAGATGCGTATGCCTTGTGCCCAGGACGCAGTGCCTGTGCTTCCATATCCATCCAGGCCTTCCAACACTCTGCCTTGGAATGAAAGTAAGCTGGAATCCAGATGGCCTCATTACGAATACTGTGCTGCTCTTCTTTCCATCGCTCAAACTGAGCTTTTGCGCGAAGCCAATGGACTCGGTTGACTGTTCAATCTGTAAGTATTCATGATATTATCCATTGTGCAGTTGACCTACACTCATCCATCCAAGTTCCATCCTGCCTTTCAGAGGTCCCGAAGCTCCATATCCATGCAAGCTGTGTATTGCGTTGTCCGACCTGTGCTGCCCCAAGGATGGCTGTACTGACACGAAGATCTGTGAGGCGGAGTGGTAGCAATTCCAGGAACAGTCCGGACGCATCCTGAACTTTGAGGTATGCATCCCGTGCCATGCTGTAGTTTCGGGCGTGCTGATGAACCGTGCTATCTACACTGTGAACTGCAGTCCATGCACGGGTCTTCGTCCTTTGTGACCGGGCATCTCGCACTTGTGTTCGGTAAAGTGCAGACTTGAACCCTAAAGCAAGGCGAATCCTGTGGACGGAATCACTTGCCTGAGCATAGCGTAGCTTAGCCTCTTTCATTGCAAGAGACTTAACACTGTGGCTTGCGCACCACTCCCATCCAAGTGATGATGGGAGAAGGAGGGGAATGTCCTCGGCATTGAGGCTTTCTATTTCAGAGTCATCAGAGGTCTGAGATCTGTAATGGCGACCAGATGAGGCGGGGCCAGGATTGCCGGAGTCATCTATGTCATCCGCATTGTCGTACTCAGCATAGTCCCCCAAAGACCAAACCGGAGCATTATCTGTTGCCCGAAGATGGGGGAGGAATGCATCTGCTTGGTGCTCGAACATATCAATAAGCTTCTGTATGCGATTGCGCTTGTTCTCAAGTATTTGTGCGTCTTCCATAGTGAGCTTGGATCCCTGAGTCCGGAGCTGATAGCGGATTGCAAGTCTGGATATCTCAATATTTAGTGGACTAGAAAGGAAGATTGTGGACGTACTGCAACTCCTGTATCTTAAGGCCACATGAAATCCAAGATGTCTCACCATGGATGGAATGGTCTCCACTCTCCTCTTCAATAAGCTGTTGCTGAATGGTAGCACGAGACGGGAGCTTGCAACAGTTGTCAGCCATGGGTGAATGATGATGAGTATATTCCACACACCCTTCTCCTTCACAGTATCGTAAATATCCATGGAAGATGGGGATGTCTGCCTGTCTTGCTGAGCACACTCGTCGTCCTTAAGCCATTGTTCAGACTTGTGTTTGAAGTGTTGATTGAGAGCCTCATATGCCTTTGAACTAGCATCCAGGCCGGGCTTCAGTCGCTTCCCACCGCTTAAGTAGGGATGGCACTGTCATACAGGTAATAATTAGTGATTGTCACGGTTCTGGTAACCCGCACGGGTCACGGGTCGGGTTAGTGCCGGGTACGGGTACGGGTAAGCCTTCTCAACCGAGGCAAACCCGTACCCGAACCACGGGTTACACGGGGTTATGTGCTTTTTTCAAGGCTTTTTTTTTTTTGCTTTGGTTGAATCAAATCAATCAATTTCCACGCCGCGAGAGGGTTACAACTTGAAGCTTGCCCTCGGGTTCCATAGCCACATCCTCGCCATCACCGCACATCACCTCCTCGCCCTCACGCTTCACACGCCTTTTCACCTCCTCAAACCATCCCGCCTTCTACCGCCTCCACCCCTTCCCCACACAAGTCCACCATCATTACCACCCCATCACGGTGCACAAGACCGCTGACGCACTCCACATCGTCTTCGTTTCGATCCCGTAGGTGGCCTGCTCAATCGCCTTCATACTTCGTTCTATTGACGTCCCATTTCAGAGAACGCATCCTCTGTTTTACTGCCTATGGTTTCCTGTCTGCGGCGTAATTCAATTCCTGCCTCGCAAACCCGTGCTTAAGTTTCTTTACTTTGTCCGACATTATAGGATCTCTTTCTCACGCATTGGGGCCAGAAGCCCTCCCTCGAGACTCTTCGTCGCAGACTGTTTCCTTCACCTCCGTGATGGGTCTCTTCTACGGCCCCCCCTTCTCAACGAAACCATGTTATCCCAGTGAGAATCACATTCCAGCCTCCGGTGATTTGTGAAACAATTCACGACGTAGTGCAAATACTTTCCTGGAGTTTCGCGTCAACCACAAACCCTCTCCTCGGGAACCCGGCAGGACTACCCCCAATGTCACGGTGTTCTGATGCCGGCGAGAGAGAAAAAGTAAGTCGCCTTTGTCTTTTCTGTTCTTCCATTTCAAATACTTAACTTGGGCGATCATTCAGAAGGCTGATCAGTCGCCCATACAGGGGGTGACTACAACGCTTCCACGGAAGCGCATCCTTCTCATGAGTTCTATGAGAACTCATATCCTGGCCCTCTCCTTCCCGGTCCATTTGCGGCCATTTGGACAAAATCTGAAAGTGGGCGAATCCTGCCGATCGCGTCCTGCGGCCGAGAGTTGCGGTTTCTGCGCCGTCCTTGACTGATTTGAACCATCTCTCTCCCACAGAACAAGGCAACAACATGTGTGATCGTCGCTATCGAAGACCATGACATACTTGCCAAACCTGCCCTCAGTTAACCTTCAACCTCTCGGCCCTCTCCGCCAGTCTCTTGATGCCACAGTCAGACATCGGTATGTACATCTCAAAGTAAGGTCTGCGGCGACTGCTTTCTGCATCCACTTACGCGTCTGCGAAGCCCCCGAAACCTGCGACCCCTGCGCCGCGCGATGCACTGTCGTTCGATACTGCAGGCGAGGGGCGTCGCTGCAGGATATCGTGGACGAGGCGCTCGCGCAGGGGTTTGGATCACACGCACAACGGCGGCTGCGCGGGCAGGAGTTCGTTGAGGCGCACCCGAGCATCCGGCTCGCCGTCACTGCGGCGCTGTCGCAGCAAGGATTGCGACCACCCCACAAAACCAAAAAGCTAAGTACCGGTCCATTCAAGTTTTACGCGCTGAACATTCATCGTCGACAAAGACAACCACGGCGTGGCAACAACGCAAAGACGATCAAGACTGCAGCGGTGGCCGGGCGAAGACGATCAAGAACCACGGCGGCAACGACGACGAAGACAATCAAGACGACCACGGCGGCAGCGACGACGACGTGAAGACGATCACGGTGGCGGCGATGATGGCGAAGTCAATCAAGTCGGCGATAGCGACGCGAAGACAATCAAGAGCCACGGCGGCGGCGGCGACGATGCGAAGTCATCAGATGGCAGAGGCGACGTGAAGACGACCACGGCGGTGGCGACGATGGCGACGATCAAGACGGGCGGCGGCGTGGGTGATAGCGGTAGTGACGAAGGCGGTGGCCGGGAGGGTGATGTAGATGGCATTGGTTACTAGTTATACAGTATTTTAACTTTGTGTACCCGTACCCGTGTGCAGTAATACAAAAACCCTTGACAAACCCATCAACCCGCAAGAACCCGTACCGACACCCGTCAAACACCGTACCCGCGAGGACGGGTACGGGTTTTCTCGGGTACGGGTGTACGGGTAGCCCTTTTCAACCCGAGGGGTTCCCAGGCCAATCACTAGTAATAATGAGCAGCGTATTAATTGAGGGGACGGAGATTCATACTTTACGATCAGGCTCGGGCTGGCACCGAGGTGTCCCGTACTTGAGATTCTTCGGGCAGAGCTCGAGGCCTTGATACCGAGTTGTAGACTGACTCTTGAGCTCCAAGAGAGCACCGTACTTATAGGTAGTACAGACTTCTGATGATGGATAGGGGAGGCGACTTGCAGCAACTGAAGCAAGGGTAAAAGACTAGATTCAGAGGCAATGAACAAGACTAGAACAAAGACAACAGGGTAAACTACAGCCTCCTTAAGTATCATACAAAATACTGTTTTTCTACTGATTTCGGGGACGCGTATGTGTCAAACTAAATATAGGGCCTATGTGCAAATAGCACGCAATTTCGGAGTATGTGCTGGCAGAAGGAAGCAAACCCGAGATTTTGCCGAGTCGATTCTAGAACTTGAAATCCGAGTCAATAGATGGCACGATCGGGAGATCGTGACACATACCAATCCAAACCAACTTCTTCCAGTTGGAGTGATTAATGTGCGCATCCAATACCTCTTGCCTGTGGTCCAACGACATCCCTCGGAGGCTACGAGAGATATTGTTCAGGGGTGCCCACAGTGTCTCAATTATTTCCCCATCGACTTGCTTGGCACCTTGAATGTAACTGGGAGAATACCTGGGCAAGCAGGAATCCTGATGGCCATGGATATGGAACAGGCCAATCCCCATCCGGAGCTGTAGCGAGCTGGGGAGTGAGAGCTCGGGACTGTTTTCTACCCGCTCCTGAAAGTGGACTCTATATTGACACATGATGTCATACATGACAAGTGCCACGGGAATGTCTTCCATGTTATATGAGAGAGCTTTGCATATGCTGTAGTCCATATTGATTTGCCTAGAGTCGACAATACATCACACTCAGATATGCGGATTCCATGCGAGTGTACATACCGCTCTCCTTTCTGGAAATCTACCACAGAGGTCGGAACAAAAAACCCATGGCAGCAGGCGGTTGCGCCAATCCCTGTGACATCGAGGTGAGCTCTACTGGAGTTTGCCTGTTCAATGGCCCTGTAGGTGTTACATGTGCTGGGCTATAAGGCTATTAGCTAGAGTCCGAGTATGTAAGACCCCACATACTTGGGCAACTTCCTTTCCGCTCTGGAGATGAGCCCTGTAGGAATCTGGATTGGCCATGAATGCCATTCCTGCTGATAGTGCGACATCCTTCTCCCCAGACCTATGATGCATATGCTCTGCGGAAAAGTTTCCGTCCATAATAAATGTCCGGATAAGTTGATCTCTGCAACGCAGAATGTGAATATGTGAGTGGTACAGTTCATAGGGGACATACGGAGGGTATAGTGTTTTCCAGTCTGTCGGAAGGTTGATTCCAGGCTGTGGGCATGCAGGGCAGAATATGGCCATGGCTCCATCCGGAGGTCTCTCTCCTTCCGGCTGATGCCCAAGACCACTTTCCATTCTGCGTTTAAGGTCCCGCCACTGGCGTGATGCCCTCAGGAGTTGCTTGTAACGGTTCTGTAATGATTAATTAGATGCAGGTGTGTGTAGGTATGGGTGTATCAGCGTACTTGGACCTTGTTTGGAAACATCTTGCTTGTCATGCTTTGTAGCTTTGAATAATACTGCTGGGCCGTGGTCTTGCACTCCAGGTTATCTGTGATGAAGTCCTCCAAAACTGAGAATGTAAACAATGTTTCTATTTGCTTGAATGTGGACGGAAATAGCCCAGCCCGGAGGAGCTGTTCTCCCATGTTATCTGTGCCAGAGCAAGCGCAGAACACTATCTCCATGTCGAAGATGCCACCCCTATCAACAACAGTGAACAATGGATTTCCTGAGTCTGCTGTTCGCACTCGACTCGCATCGTTGTCATTGGACTCCAGATACATATCCAGGGAGTCAAACAGTCCGTCAGAGATTTCCGGATTAGTCAATGGGCCCTCTGGCTGAGGAGTCTCACGGGGTGTGGGGAGTTGGCCAGCACTATCAGAAGAGTCCAGAACCTCCGGAACAGAGGCAAGCGATGCTGAGCGGGAGCGTCTCTGCAAAGCACGCCCCGTTCGAATGGCAGAGGCTGTGTGTGCAGCTCTTATACCCTATGCTAATGTGAGCGCTATGGGGAATCACAGGACCAAATGTGCCCATACCTCGACTGTCTGCGGACATGGCGCACCACCATGCCCAACATATAATGCGAACCCCAGGGAGTGCAGAGTCACTGGAGTGTAGTGTGTTGTATTCCATAAAAGTGGTCGGTGAAATGGAGAGTTCCTGTGAGCCTCAAGGCAACACTCTTTACAAAAGGAAAGTGAACCAAAGCAATCTGGACACCTTATTTCGGGTTTCTTGGTGCACTTGGAACACTTGTCAGATCTTCCCTGAGCTTCCATCTCCAATAGAATATGTAGGTATCTATTCCGGAGTCCAATCCACTGTTTCATTGGAGTCTATATCTCATCAGGATGACTACATGACGCTAACACAAAGCGAGACATACAGTAGCTGCCCGCGAACTCGGTTGAGGCAGACAGTCCTCTGTTGTATCCTGGAGTGGGTACTCGGGCTGCTGCTCATCCGTGTACAGATGCATATGGGGGTCCTCCGAGTCAGGAGTACGGATAGCCGTCCCAGAAGTGTTTGCATTCTCTGCGTGATGCTGAGGTTGTGTTCCCTTCTTGCACGGCCGTGATGGCTGTCCTGACCGCTCTTTCTGTGGACGAACAACTGGAACAACCTTTTCTGTTGTCCGGATTGTACCCCGCTTAGTTTTAGTGTGCTTGATGACGACCTCCTCGATGCCATCAACGATGTCAGGAACAATGACATCACGGCTGCGAGGCATTTGGCTTCCAGGACCAGGAGTGAATACGAGATGTGTACAGAGGTGATGAAGTGGAATGTCTCTCCAGTTGTGCGATGTAAATGGCATCTTAAATACTCTGCATGTACTACATACATATGTCATTGAATAGTCCATGGATGTCCTCATTCACATGGAATATCTTACGGGATGCCTTTCAGGGTTCTAATGTACATTGGGAGATCCGGAGGTCTATCGAATCCGAGAATTGCAAACAGGATATCATCAGAGTGAGACAACTGTGTCATATTACGATTTAGCAAAGCTATCAATTGAGATGACTCCTATTACTATCATTACCGCACCGCTCCATGTCAAGGAAACCCAATCAACAGGAACCTGAGAGACCACTGGCACCCGCACCCTCATCGTCATGTTCGGAAGCATATTCTCTGTCGTACAACATCCTTGCAAGAGTATATATGTTCTCAAAGCCGGCGTAAAGGCTATGCGACTCTGCCATCACATTCTCGAACTGTGCAACACATGAGATGTCTGAATGTCCTGAGTGAGCAAGATGACGCACCCTACGCAAGGAACGCTCAAGTTCCGGTGATTCTTCATTTGTGTCCGGACTATCACATATGACATCGTCTCCATAATCCGATGCATACATGTCATCTTCGTCGAATGACTCCAGATCAGATGATGCGTCATCGTCTGACTCAGTATGAGTATCACAGACATCCAGGATGCGGACGATAATGTTCTTCCGTCCAGAAATGTTCTTGATATCGGACATGCGAGGTTCCATGTGGAGTGAGGTAGTTGGTGTAGTGTCCGGACTAACACATATGACGTCGTCTCCATAATCCGATGCATACATGTCATCTTCGTCGAATGACTCCAGATCAGATGATGCGTCGTCGTCTGACCCAGTATGAGTATCACGGATATCCGGGATGCGGACAATAATGTCCTTCCGTTCAGAAATGTTCTTGATATCGGACATGCGAGGTTCCATGGAGGTAGTCGGCGTATCTGGGTGCAATGCAGTACACGCAGTACTTTTGTACGTACGCCCAATGGATTGAGATATCACTCAGCTGCCTCTGAAACGGAAACAGTCGAAGATTCATATCATGCTTCATATGCCATAACTCCATGCCAGACATGTTATGCAAGTCTATTCACAAGTGTATTGTATGAAGCGGATACCGAACGTGTTTCACATAGTCCGAACCCCGTACAGGGAATGTTCGTAAATGGGTGCTGTCACGTCCATCTAAACGGTCCGTCCAAACGGATGCTCTCGTGTCCGTCTAAGCGGATGCTCTCGCGTCCATCTAAACGGCTGCTCTCGCGTCCGTCGAAACGGCTGCTCTTGAGTCCATCTAAACGGATTCTCTCGCGTCCGTATAAACGGATGCTATCGCCTCCTTGATTAGGCGTCGTCCATGTATGAGTTGCCACCGCCGCTGATAGGGCGCCACACTTTGGGGACGCTAGGGCCTTACCCAATCAGTAGCGGATGTACCGAGATGCGTCCCAACTGGCTTCGTGTATTCGGGGACACCAGATAGCATATTATACATGGAGGCACACGAACCGATAGTAAACAACATGAGTATTATATGATAACGGGTCATTTGCGACCCCGCGATGATTGCCGTGACCCGGCCCTCGACGGAACCTTGCTGGACGTCCCGCTGCGTGACGCGCGGCGACGAAGACCCGGGCGGGAAGCTGAGTGGACAATGGACATGTATTACGCATCCGATAGGCATTCCAGAACTGAGACAGACTTACATTCGGTGTCCCCATACTCAGGTTGAGGTTCGGAAGGGCCAGCAACGCCCGCATTGTCGACCATCATGCGACTAAGCCCCAAGCTCGAGACCCCACTGGCCACAGAGGAGGCACCTGGCGTAGAAGGTTCTGCCTCGGAAAAGCGTGGGACTGCGGGTAGGCGGAGGCCGAGGGATGCGAGATTGACTTTGCCTTGACCGTGGGTGCACAGAGCGCGTAGGACGGTGTCCGTATTGAACATGAAGTCCCGGACGGCCGTGTTGAACTCTTCCTGTGATCTGGCCGTGATGTCGAGTCTTTCGACGATATCCTCTGTCCGATAGTCAGCACAGCGAGTAGAATCGGAAGCAGAAGTGAGAACATACCATTTGAATGCTTCTTCTTGCGTGCGTTGATTATCGCCTGCGACACCACAGAGGGCGGGTCACATTTTATCTTCCGCTTGATGCACAGCCTGCATGTGAGGCCCTTCGTAGAGACTTGAGGCTTGCACTTGTGGTGGGATGCCCTTGCAAGGGCCACATGCACCCTATAAGACGCTGTCAGAGACGTAGTCGTCATATGAATGGCGTACGACGTACCGGATCAGTGAGGCCAGTTTCCAATTCAGATGCCGAGTCGTCGACCAGGGTACTGTCACGCCGCTTACGCTTTCTGCGCGGAATGGGCGCCTTCACCTCATCTTCAGAGCTCACGGCTATGGGTTCCGCGGGCGCATGGGGGGTCGGTGGACGAACGGCGGGCGGCGGCTTTGCAGGCTTAAGTCCGCCCAGACCCGGATTCAGGCGACGGCAAACGAATCGCATCCCCAGAATCAGCCTTGTTTCGGCGATAGGGCACCCGGGGCGCTGGTGTGGGGGATTGCACTGCCGGACGTTTTCCCGCCTTCTTTCTTTGGGGTTACGCCCCCGTCGTCGTCTGCCATCTCAACGTCTTCATTCACAGTGGGGGCGTCGCGAACGGGAAGCGGAAGCACCAACGACGGCAGATGGTGTCGCATGGGATGCTAAACGGGACAATGTTAGAGTGCGAGGACGGAGTGCGAGGACGTATTAAAAAGGATACGGACCTGCGACAACGCCTGACCGTGTAGCTGGAAGCCACCACCGATGCTTGTGATCCTGAAGCCCAACGAGTGCATCAAGATTCTTCATGTTGAGCTGCGTGTTCCATGATGGGTGTTTGATGGCTCCTTCATCGCACAACGGGAAGACGTCTGTGAGGTTGACGTTTGCGATGGACGGCTCCCTACCCTCCTCCGTAGCCCTTAGCCACTCATCGCCCACATAAGTGATGATTGGGTGAATCCGAAGCGTGTGTATGCTGTCGTTCTTATACTCAGGCTTCTCATAGAGTGGGGCAATCTCTTCCTGTATGATGTAAGGGCTAGTTAGTATTCATCACGATGTATTTAGAGGCACCTGCACGTACCAACTCATCGGAGATGCAGTCCTCGTACCATTCGTCGTCTGCAGTATCTAAATTCTGCTCCCTATACTGCAGCCCACAGAACATACAAATTGCACAACCCATCACCACTTTCTCATCTTCAGTCAGTAGGTCCACCAGAGTCCTGCGTTGTGGGGGCATAGTGGGATCGATAAGCGTCAGCGAACCCACAAACAGAGTTTTGGGGGGTTGCAACCGATCGCCCATGGGAACGGGCTACCATCCGTCCGTGTGAACGGGCTGCCATACGTCCGTGTGAACGGGCTGCCATACGTCCGTGTGAACGGGCCGCCATACGTCCATCGTTTCTCCGCTTGTTTCCCCGACACACCGATATCAGAATGGAACATGATGGAACCCCAGCTGACCATATGGCCACACAGCCTGTGCGTCATCAAGTGATGTTAATCGTCATGCGAACGGACGTCTGTGGCCTAGATCGTAGAGTCGAGATGAAACGGCGTCATATCGTCTATTTGCACGGGACGTGTAATATAACCCTTTGCTTACACGGAGTTCGCATTCCACCGACCGTCGATAGCTGGGATGTCGCAATCAGGTCCGTCCATATTTGGTAGGCCATTCCCAGATTATTGTAATGAAAGGAAGGGTTTCCAGGCCATTGGGCATATGCGGGAAAGATGCCTCCACGCCCCCCTGCCCGTGCACAGTCCACTTCAAGGACTCCTCCTACACACACACCGTCTGCCTCTGCCACACCATCTTCAAGTTCTCCAGTAGATCTCGGACAGCCCACGACGTCTGCAATAGAAGGAGTGCAACCCTCTCCACGGTACGGCGTCCTCAGAGGACATACCCCAGCTCGTGAAATCCCCCCACCTCCGGTGCCTATGCACGCGTCGCCTTCCATGCCTTCCCCAGTGGTAAGGCCTATCTTCTTTGCCCTTATATACAGTACTAACCGATAGCAGGACAGTGTGGGCAATCAGGCCCTTCGTCCTTCACCGCCTTCTCGAGTTCGTCGCACGGCATTCCTCCGTAGGCTTAGAGATACTCCTCAACCAGAAGAGCCTGCGCAGACACCCAATGTAGCAGCCGTTCCCACTGAGTCGCGGGGTACCACGGACTCTGAGAGTGCATCCGTTTCTGACGAGCAGCGAGTTCCCGAGGCAGCACCTGTTCGTAACACATCCATACCACTTGCGGCATTCGTTCCCGATGAGCTGCAGGACGCCGCAGCGACACCGTCACACGTCCTCGCTGAACGGCAAGACTCTGCAGCTCCCGAGCCGTCTCACGTCATCAGTGCATCATGGGAAGCTCCCGAGCCCTCTCACATCCTCAGCGCGTCACAGGAAACTATCACTCCCGAGTCGTCTCACGTTCCCGATGCGTTACGGGAGGCCGCTGCTCCCGAGTCATTTCACGTTCCTGATGCATCACCGGACGCTGTAGGTCCCGAAGCATTACGGGATGCTGTTGCTCCCGAGCCCTCTCACGTCCTCAGCGCGTCACGGGATACCGCCGCTCTTGGATCATCTCACGTTCCCGACACATCACAGGAGGCTGCTGTTCCCGAGCAATTTCATGTCCCCGATGCGTCACTGGACGCTGTAGCTCCAAGCTATCTCATGTTCCCGATGCGTCGCGGGTAGGGTTCGACACGGGTCACACCGTGGGTGACGTTACCCCTTACCGCACCCGCTACCCGTGATACCGTACCCGTCTAGACACCTGTACCTGTGCGAAGGGTTTAACCCGTGTTTTTTTCCTAAACACCGTGGTGTTTGCACACCGCGGTACACCGCACAACCGTATATAATTACCGCGGTTACAATCCGCGGTCGACAAGTAATTACAGAGCAATGTACCGCACGACACAACGGTGTGGCTAAGTCAAGGGCTAAGTTACAGTGTCGACGCCGACAACACAGCAACGCTCGTATCCTCTCCTGAAACGTCACTTAAACGACGCTTCCGCCGAACTTGCTTACGCCCAATACGAGCCCGGATCGCCTCAACCACATCGGACATGACGACCAAGTCCCTCCGGCTCCAGTCACCAAAACACATCAATCCCCGAATGGATGTCCCTAAGAGGCGGTTGCGAGTGAAGTGTAATAACTGTCGGCCCTGAGAGAAGACGCGTTCGACAGCTGTTGATGTTGCTGGAACAATGTCAGTATAACAGAAGTTAATGCTGCACGCTGCGTACCTGGGATACTCAGGTAATCGAGGGCCATCCTCGAGAGTTTCGGGAAGACATGACGGTGATCCCACCACCACGCAATGGGGTTGCGCACCTTCTCAATGGCTTGTGAGAGATAATTATCGAGCTCATGAGGCTCTTTAATTCCCTGCATTGGAATGTCGAAGAAATCGACTGTGTCGTCGGCAGTAGGGGAATCATCCTGTGAAACATAATCAGTGCACAAACAGAAATGGCAGCAAAATAAATCCGTACCAAAGTAGAGAGGGGTTCGTCCGGGGTGTTGTACTTAGCAAATTCCTCTCGGACAATTGTTTCTGCCGTGTTGATCCAGTCCTTCTGCCATCCGTGTTGCTGAAAGTACTTGAGTTTAAGCTGAGGGTGGAGAACTAAGTCGTCGTGATTTGTTTAGCTAGGGGCAAATATAAAATGATTGGTGGCTTACCCATTGCGATACGGTAGACATTTGACAGGTCTGTCTTCGAATAATACTTATCGAGGATTTGTCGGGCAAAGGAGAGCGCGTGCTTGACAGCAGGATGAAGGGGTTTGGTTCCTGCATAATTCTCGAGTACCGCATCGATGCGGTCCATCGTAGGGATAACGTGGGCAATGGTAGCACAGCTGTCCTGTGAGAAGAATAGTGTAGCTTCTTTATAAATCTACAAGCGGTGAGTTACAAATATAGCGAGTACGCCTGGCCTCACCTTCAATACACGAATGAGATCGGAGACGATGTCCCAATCTTCATCATCCAACTCGTACTTTCGTAGCTTGAGACTCTTGTTTGCAGTTACATCGTCTATCGCAACACGGTATTTGACAGCCATGTTGAGCATGTCGTACAACGAGTTCCAACGAGTTTTGACGTCGCGAGGAATGAGGCAGACATGGAGCCCATGTGCAGCACAAGCCCTACGCCATGCGGGGAGTGCGATGGTGGTTGAGTGAATGATAGCGAAGGATAGTTGACGGATCTAGTACATATAGATTAAACAAGGGACGGCGGACGGATATCATGACATACCTTGTTGAGCGTTGTACGAACAGCAGCGGTACCTTCCAGCAATTCTTCCAGAGCGTCGCTATCAAGCTCCTCAGCCAGAGGATCTTCGTCATCGTCTTCACCATCTTCAAGGTCCTCCTCATCATCATCAGCCCCATCTCCGCCCACCTCTTCGCCTTCATCCTCCTCATCGGTATTGTCATCCCCATTGGTAGCGAGGGTGTCTTCAGCTCCAGTGGATTCGTCATCATCCAAATCGAGTGTCGTAGTTATCGTATCAAACGGCTTGATGAGTGCCTTGGCTGACAGCTGCATTGTGTGGTTGAAGCAACGTACACGATTGATCGCTTCGAACGAATTCGGGTGTTTGTCAAGGTAAGCTGTCTGTTTGTCGTTTGACGACGCGTTATCTCCATTGAATGCGAGGATCTACATGAATACAAATGAGATATGAGATGTCATGGACAATGAGCATAATTAAACGTACCTTTGATTCGATCCCATGAGCGACCAACATGTCATGAAAGGCCTTGGCAAGAGCCACACCGGTGTGGGACTTGAGTTGAATGATCAGGAGAAAGAAACTACTCAAATAATGGTCAACGCACCTCTGGAACCTCGACGATATCAAGTAGAAAGACCAAAACGTGGCCAGCATCATGAAGATGGACTGTCCATGCCACAAATGCCCGGTGGTTGGGCGAGGTCCATGCGTCGGTAGCAAAATTGATTTTGCCCGAATGCCCCTAAAGAGATAAGTTGAGCTCGCCTGTTGCATGCCGTGTGAATGCATACCTTGAGAATTCGGTCAACACGCAACCGGCACTTGTCAAAAGCTGCTTGGATGTCGCGCGAAACCGTCTTTTGACTTGGGATGGTCGTTCCGGGACGCCCAGCTTTCATAAGCACCTTGAACTCTCGATCGTTGACGATGGAGAGGGGACGACTACTCTCTGCACACCACTTTGCGATGTGGGCCCTAAAACCCTGAATCAGTGATCGCCCACTGGGAGGTAGTTGAGGTAAAATAAACACACCGTGTTTCCTCTGACAGATGCGCACGGTGTGAGACAGTAACTGGTTCTTGGCCTTGACGAGCAAAAGCCGCAAAGATGGATCCGTCTTGAGTTGCAGAGTCTCCACCACTGAAGGCAGCTGCAACGGCGTCATTTCCAAAACACTTAATCGCGTGACTCTTTAAGTTCGATGTCGCTGAACGGTCTTTTGAGTCTTGATATCGCCGTACACCACCAGACCCCTTGCACCTCTGGGCAGCACATCGAAAGAAATGAAACTTGCGTCCTTGATCGTAGCCGATGTGAACCTTTGTCTTGAAGAAGCCATAGACCGCAGAACGCCAGGTGCTTTGAAGTTGTTCTAAAGGACAGGTAAGTACAATGACGAATAGCGTGCCAGTGGGAATGGTGACCTACCAAGCTCCTGTTCATCGGTCAACTTTTCCTCCTCTGTATCAGCGTCAATGATCAGGGGTGAGTCCTCGCCACCATCTACATGCCCCATGTGTTATAAACCAACCAATATATATATATAATAACTTACCTGTATCGGCGATAGACGAGGCCGTTGAGGAGAGGCGTGCCTTCTTGGACTTGGATGGACGAGAAAGGGCTGCAGTACCCAGGCCTTGGGTGACTGATTTTCGGACCGCTTTCTTGGCAGGACGTGCAGGCGGTGTCGTACTGGATGTGGCTGACTGAAGAGGAGGTGAGGAGCGAACAGAGGCCCGGCGGCGTGCCATGATTTCGCAGATAGCTACCAAAGGAACAGAAAGTCAGGGCTCATTTAAAAGCTGGTAAGAAAGACTTAGCTAGTGCTTGTGGCAACATTGAAAGGCGAAAATGTGGCAGTTTGCCCACTGGCGGCGAAGCACGACTATTGTGTTGACACTGTTGTGAGTTGGTGCAGACTTGCAGTCACACTACCGGAAGCAGATGAGAAGGTGTGGATGCGTCGGAATCGGTCGGATGAGTCGTGAAAGACTCGTGATTCATGTGGATGATGTGGTTCAGTGTCATTTCAGAAAACCCGTCCAAACCTGTGATACCCGTACATCAGGTTGCGGTATTGTACAGGTTTACGATATTGGTCACCACACCCGTACCCG
>JAKELI010000782.1:0-20252 GCA_021525025.1 Lactarius hengduanensis | reverse complement strand
CCGCTCGTGACCGTTTTTTTTGCTCATAGGCGTAGTTTGAATGGCACTTGATAACCATGCCGAGTTTTCAAAAATAATCATAGTTAAAAAAAGAATTGTAGTAATTACAAAAGAATTTATTAAGGTAAGTTGTATTACCTTACTGCACTGACAAAACATCGATTCCGTCGCGGGAAATCGCGGGAAAAGGAGTATTCATATTGAAATACATATTACAAGTGCAAGAAGGGGATTGGAAATTGCCCATCACAGCTCGCACATGCGGCGTGAAACTTAGAGTCTCGTTGGGGGATTGCGATGGACAGTGCACTACATCTAGTCAGCCTTGGAAAACACAGGAAGGGGACCCACCATGATACAAGATAGGTATAGCGTGGCTTGCGATGTGCGCATCACATTGTTGATGGCAGCCACAACTGCCCTCATTGATAAACCGAGTGCCGGTAGGTAGCGGAGGTGTGAGAAGGAGAGTGGGGATTCAATGGTGCGGCACAAAGGCAGTTGGGGCCAAGAAACGAAGATGTACACCAGATGTTCGCACCATTTTCATTGTCCATCCCTTCCTTTGTAGGGAACACATCCTGATGCGACATTGATGAGGCCAATTCCTTGATGTCATCGAAGTACTGGCAGACCATCATTGAGGGTTTCGTTGAGGGACAACAACAGAAGGGGAGTGAGGGCAACGCTGAGATGGCAAGCCGAGCATGACAACGCAGATAACTATTCCATAACCCTAGTTTTCCGAGATAACTATTCTATAACCCCAATTCTTCAATTTCTCAAGGATTTCCCCGTCCACTTAACTATGAACCCCACTCTTGAGTTTTGGATGTCCGCTGGGCTATGCGAAAGCTCAGTGGACACTCGTTATGAATACCGCTGTAAGCTACTGTACAGAGCTTTTCTATCATACTATGGCCCTGATCATACAAACGGTGACCTTCTTCGCTTACGAACATTACGATGAGTCACCACTAATTGAGCCCAGACAACTTCCAAAACTCAAGAGCGGGGTTCATAGTTAAGGAGAAAGTATTGCGGGGACTTTGAAACGACAGAGGAAACAAGGGATATAAATACAACTAAGTTGCGACATGTCAACATTTCCCAAATGGAACCGTGACCAGCAAGAGACAACGATTATTCTGTATACTGCTTCATTGAATTGCGTGCTTGATGCAATTACCTGAAGATATTTCTCAGCTGAAAGATAGTCAGTTTAAGTTGGTGCGGGGAGAGAGGAGGACCCTTAACACACCCGGTCCCATATGGTCCTCGGACACTCGCGCCTGTTCACTTCGAAGGTCCAGTAACCACGTACGCCGTCATCAAGGCCCTGATGACGCGATAAAAAGGATCGCCCGGAAGATGTGGTGGGGACATACATAGTTAATACACGAACCCGGGGATTAAACCTTCGCCCAGCATCTGAACGGGTTCGTTCATGCATCGCACATACCAGTCGTCTTCGACAAGGAGGTTGTACATGCGTGCCTCGTACCGCCGGAAGCGGTCCTTGGGACACTGTGCGGTCGTGAGTTGAGGTTCGCCCCAGAAGGGGAGGTGGCCGCGTCTCCGTTGTTCGTTTCTTGCGTTCGCGCTCGTTCTCCCACCGTCGACGCATCGCATCGCGTTCGTATCGCAGTAGCTGGACTTCGTCTGTGATGTTTCGCTTCTCAGCCCGGAGTTCCCGATGTCGAGGACCATCTGCTTGTGCAAGCGCTGCCACTCTCCGTCTCCAATTCGATGCTACCGACATGATCGGAACAATGGACCAAATGGCGACAAACATGAGGACGCAGAGCAGCAGGACGATGAGGCGGGAGGCCCGGTTCTTGTCACGTTTCTTGGAATTGTTCGTGCCCAGGAGGAGGCACTTTCTTGCACGACTCGGAGCTAAGAAACACGCCACTACGATGAGGCTTTACACCAAGGACATATAGGAAGCATACTCCTCGTCATAGACTGGGGTTCTAGGGCTATTATTAATTTAGCAAAATGTGTGGCAGACGTTCCTCCCGTACTCACTAGAAGGGAGGGGCGGGACGTGAGGTGGGACCTGTGTAAGGAGGTGGTGGTCCGATGTGACAACGACTCGGGTAACTCGTGTTGGCAGGTATATTGTGATTAATAGTACCGTATTGCTGGCCCCTCCTGGTCCTAGATGGGCCACGGACGTTGTGAGTTGGTGTCGACATCCTAGGATAGTTTGGCACGAGGCCGAGTGTCACTTAAAGGGTGTGTGGCAAATGCCGACGGTCAGACGCCCACATACGCCCACATATCCGGTTGTCTGCTTTCAATTACAATGGCTGGATATGTCTTCGCCCTCAGGTCGACAAATCACCGCGCTTTGCTTTTGAGGAGCCGTAATTTGGCCTCTCTCGCATCCGTCCGTGGTCGGAGTATCTTCGCATTGTTTGCTGCAATCTAATTTTCAGTCTTTTGAAAGGACGTTCGCTCAGATCAGACTTTCCGAATCCCTCTGGTTGATTTCAGCAAATTCCGACATGCAACCTCGCTTTCGGAGAAGCGGAAAACTGCCGACGAAGTTGTGAACGGATTCAAGGAGGTCGGATTTATCTATCTCGAAGGCCATGGTATTCCGTCAAGCACTGTGGACGGTGTGTTTAGAAAGGTCCGCATCTTCCAAACGAGGGTTTTCCTTTGTTAAGAGAGCCATTGAGATAGAGTGCGGAATTTTTCCGTTTGCCATCTTCTGTCAAAGTAGGTGTACCGTTAGTTGCTGACCCTTTGTGCTGACAGCGCCGCAGGACAAACTCGCTTGGGAAGACCCTCGTTCTAACCGCGGCTACGTAAAGATTGGCAGGGAGCGTGTCACCCAATCTTCAGACGCTGCTGAGATCGCTGAGCTGCGCAAGAAGCCCCAGACTCAAAGGAGGACCATGGAGATTGGCTACGACTGGGATGAAACTTGGAAGAACCAATGGCCCCAGGAGGGGGATGCCCCCGGGTTCAAACAGACTACGCTGAGCTTCTTTCAAGTACGTGACTACGCTCATTTTCTCGTCTCGCGCCCGCAATTCTAATCTGCTCAGACTTGCCATGAACTTCACACGATTGTGATGCGCTCCATCGCCGTTGGTTTAGATCTAGATGAGATGTATTTCGAAGATAAGATAAACGAGCAGCAACACAACCTTCGACTGTTATCATACCCTTCCATCAAGTCTTCGTTATTGCTGAAGGAAGGCCAGGCTCGCGCTGGTGCACACTCGGGCAAGTACCTAATTTTTAAACCCGGCAGTGAGAAGAGAAAGCTTACACAACGTCCCCAGATTATGGTACTCTCACCCCTCCTCTTTTCAAGACAATGTCGGCGGGCTTGAAGTTGAGAACCCGCATACGAAGCACTTCCAGCCTGCAAAGCCAATAGTACGCGCTCAATTTTCTTGCACGAATGCTTGACTTATCTTTTGTGAGCCCGGAACGATCATCGTGAACGCGGGTGATCTCCTCTCATCGTTGGACAAACGACGTTCTCCCGGTCTACTCTCCACCGTGTCGTCGCACCTCCCATCCAGAGTGCCAACGGAGATAGTATGACGCCTGCTCGTCAGTCGATCGCTTTCTTCTGCAACCCTAATAACAGAGTGGAAGTTTCGTGCCTCCCTAATTGTCACTGGCCGGGAAACGAGGCGAATATGCGCCTGTCAAGGCGGATGAGTATCTTGTTGGTCGACTTGCGGAGACATACGAGTGATTAGATTGGTCACGTGATGCGACGCGACTTTGTTTACTGCTCAATCGACTGAGTTTAAGTCGATACGCGTCCATTACTTGTTGCTTACGATTGTACTCTCACTCTCATCATGAGTACACCTGTTTTAATCGACCCGATCGTAGCCAATGCCCTGGCTAGTCTCAACCTTCTGTCTCCTAAAGACGTTCCCAACTTGGACGACTCTTGCCCAATATGTTTGATGACTTTCCGGACCGTTCTCGAACAGCGGAAAGATGATCTACACGGGAAGGCTGTCGTAGGGGTTGCAAGAGTGGAGGTTGTGGACATATGTTTTGTGCGGAAGAGTAGGTCCGCTCTCCTCGATCTTACCCAATGCTCGACTCATCTCGTTTCCTTCAGCCTCTCGGAGTGGATCAAGGGCCGCGTGCGTCTTCTCTCGCTCGCTTTCTTCGTCTCTATTTCTGACGTACACACTTAGCACGGAACCTGCCCCACATGCAGACACGAATTCCTTCCTGAATTACGGCCAGTGGATTCGGACGTCGAGTCTTCTGACGACGAGGAGTATGTCCCCACGGAATACGAAGGAGAGTCGGACTTGGATACAGACTACGAAGATGGTTTCATGGATAGCGACGGGATCGACATAGAGACCATGGACGTTGACCCCCTTCGCGGGGATGAGGTGACCGAGGGCGATGAACAAGACCCTATACCCTCTTCAAGCTATCTCCCGGGTACCACGAGTCGCGCGAACCGGAAGCCCTGTCGATTTGTGGTAGCAATGCTGCTTGGTGGGACGGGAGCGTTGACGGCGAGCAGGAATGGGGGCTCACGGACGGTGATTCAATGAGCACAAGCGAGGGCGAGCTCTCGTTTGGTGACCGCTTCTCAGGTACGCTCCGTGTTGCACACAATTGGTCATTCCCATGGCCCTGATTTTTTTTGTTTCGTGCAGAAGCAAATGTCCACGTCAGACTCGACTCTGAGGGAGAGTATACCATATACGAAGACGCCGGGCAGCCAAAAAGTTAATTTGTATCAGTGGACGGATTTCCAAGTGCGAATAACTTCTCACTTCTGTGCTTCAGTTCGTGATCACTGTATATCGACATCTGTAATACTTGTATACTCTCTACCAAGCTATAACCTGCATGTTACATGCAATTCTATCTATACATTCCTCGCTATTCCTATAGCTATCAAGGTTAGGCTTGTAGGGGCTGAGACAAGAGTGAGAGGGCTGTTTTCCCTTCTCTGCTTCCCAGCCACACCCCAACAAACTTGCCCACTCCAACGAGTGCCCTTCCCCCCACCTTTTAGCGTCTTAAATTGCTTCTTCAACTCTTCACCGACCGCTTTCACGCGCTTGTCCTCGTCCCCGAAAACCATGACGACAGTTGTAGATGAGGACGCTTGAGAGGAGGGTGAAGAAACAAGGAGGAGTGTGTATCGATTTGCCGCATCACCCTGACCCAAAAGGTGCGCCGCAAAGGCAAGAGTGACCGCTTGCAAGAACGGTTGCGCGCTCGGCGAATCGTCCGTCCTGCTGACGAATTTGACCCATTCGCCCTCGCCACCAGCCGCGCGCCATTGTGCCATTTCCTCTGCCAGCCGAACGCCCAACACGCCCGCCAGCTCGCGCTCGAGGTCGTCGACGCGCTTCTCTCGCCGTTTGCTCTCCTCAACGACGACGGCGACGCGGTCTGGCAATTCCGGTGGTCCACATGAGACCACGGCCGTGGTCCGCGTGAGCAACGACTGGACGCTACCGAGATGGTTCAGCAAACGCGGCCCCGCCGCGAAGTAGTGCCGAGTCGGCCCAGAGGAAGAGGACGGCGGGACGGGAAACAGGAATAATTGGAGCGATGCGAGAGTGGGGAGGTGCGTGCCACAGCAAGGGGTACGATCGACGCCATCGATAATTATCATGCGATGCACACCACCAGTATAGTCACTGGGAAGCCCCCTACCGAGTTCACGAGAAGACGCCTCCGAGTCACCAGAGTCGATACCCGTTTGGCCTGCGCGCAACTCTTGCACTTCGACGTAGACTCGCCGTTCCTCCAAGACATAGTGATTGGCTTCGTCTTGTACCTGTGTCACTTCTGCCGCGGTAAGAGGCCGGGGGAGATCGACGTACGCGGGAGAAGGCCATGGGGTGAGCGACCAGGTAAGAGTGGGGACTTCGAGGGTTTTTTCGATGACAGCAGAAAGAAGGTGCTGCGAGGTGTGCATGCTCATCTGGAGTACGACGGTGAGTGTGTGCAGTCGGTTTTTGTCGAGAGTAGGAATACCGACATGATCCAATCGTCTTTGGAAACCCGCCTGACCAAGCTCGAGGCTGACGCGCTTACCCGGTACAAAGACATCGGGCACATCACCGATATCCTCTGCAGATTTGACGTAGTGGACGGCTACGCCTCCATGCCTCTTCACGAGTTCCACGTTCCAGACCCTACCGTCCTCGGAGGTCAGAGTTCCGATATCGGTAGGTTGACCTCCGCCCTCCGGGAATAAAACGGTGTCGTGTAGGACGACTCGAAGAACGGGGTAATGAAAAGCAGGAACGGAAGAGACTTTTGCCTGCTTTACGTGACTTCCCTTCTTCACAGAAGACGGTGGAGAGGGTTTTAACAGAGTCGCCGATATGATCGAGGTGTCCAAGGAGCGAAGTAATGGGTCACCTTGATTTCAAAGAAGGTCAGAAAATGGCAGAGATGGCCCCCACGATACGTACGTTGACATGCTAAGAGACCGACTGGGATGGTGACCGAGGTGTCTGACGGTATGCGGAGAGTCGGAGAGACGATTCGATGGTAATCGCTAGCCAACGGGGGAAGTTGAACCAAGGGTGCGACAGCCATCAGTTGAACCCGTTGCAATTGGTATCAGCTGAATCGGAGGGTCGGCCGCGACGGGTTCGCACGCGCTGCACTGGACGTGGGACTCGGACGCGGGAATCCTCCATTCTACGGAGAAGATATGTCAAAGTTCCGAGTCGATGAACTAGGCTATCGCGTACTACTGTACCCGGGTTTATAAAAACTCTAAGCTTGACGTAGACCCCCAGTCGACTCCGAACCCTTCTGCCCACCTTACCATGCCGTCCTCGATAAAGTCGGCCAAAGTATCGATATTGGCGGATCAAGTCAGCGAAGAGCAATTTGTGGATGTACCTCTAGACATCGATGCCGAGTTCGGAGGCAAGGAGGCAAGGCTCAAGCTTGAGCGGAAGCTCCTTCGTAAGCTGGACATGCGTATGTCCATACTCATAGTGATTTACATCCTCAACTACGTGCGTCTTAATCGTTCTTGTCTCCGAGTCGCGCGATGATATGACCCGGCCCACCAGATCGACCGGAATAACGCTGCGTAAGTCCCGTGACGTCATCAGTTGGAAGCGATCATCATGCTCAAGTTGCCTTCAGTGCCGCTCGTCTGAAAGGGTTCGAGGCAGATTTACATCTGAAAGGCCAACAATTCAACACAATTCTGAGTATCCTTTATGTTGGCTACATTTTAATGCAAATCCCTTCGTAAGCATGCCGTCCAACAGTCCGCCTTTCCATTTTCTTATTGACCCGTCTAGCAATATGTTTTTGAACCATATTGGAAGGCCATCCATATATCTCCCTATCTGCATGATGATCTGGGGTGCCATTTCTTGCCTGACGGGTCAGCGCCTGACTTTCTGTTTGCTGGCTCATTTTTCCAACGCTCGTTCACAGGCGCCACCCACAATTATACCGGGGCCCTCCTTACTCGATTCTTCCTTGGTTTCGTGGAGGCAGCCTTTTTCCCTGGCGCCCTCTTTCTCCTATCGAAGTGGTACAAACGCTCAGAACTTGGGTTCCGCACCGCACTGCTGGCGTGCGGCAGTCTCATCAGCAATGCCTTTGGCTCGCTCATAGCCTCAAGCATCCTGAGTGGGATGCAGGGGAAGATGGGCCATGCAGCTTGGAGGTTTGTCGCGTTCGTGCAAGTTGCACACGAATCATTTTCTCACAGGTCGTTCCTCTCAGGTGGCTGTTTTATATCGAAGGAACACTGACGATTGTAGTCGCGATTCTTGCCATTTTCATACTTCCGGACTTCCCAAACAACTCCCATAGCTTCCTTTCTCCTGAAGAAGCGCGGCTTGCCCAGCTCCGCATGCTAGAAGATGTCGGCGTTAGTGACGGTGAGGGGACTGAGCGGAAAGGGTCCCGCTTTCCAGGCTTCTTCGAAGCGTTGAGCGATTGGAAGGTGTACTGGCTAGCGCTGGCGCTCACCAGTCTGGCCGTCTCGTTGTCGTTCAATGCGTTCTTCCCAACGCTCACGGCAACACTCGGATTCTCCTCTACTGTGACCCTGTTACTATGTGCGCCTCCGTGGATCTTCGCCACAATAGTGGCATTCGCCGTCAGCAGGTGAGCGATGGCGCATTTACTCGGGGCGCGAAATCCACAACCTCTGTATTGCAGGCATTCCGATAGGACCGAGGAACGTTTTTTCCACATCGTTGTCCCGTTGTTAATCGGAATAGTTGGTTTCATCATCGCGCTCTCGACGATGAGGCTCGCGGCTCGCTATTTTGCTCTGTATGTTCCCCGTTTTTCAGCATACTGCAGACACTCAAGCATTCCTGTTAGCTTCCTGATGGCGCAATCATATGCTGGGTTCATCTGTTTTCTGACGTGGACGTCCAATACTTTTTCTCGATCTGCGTCGAAACGCGCTGTGGCACTAGCGTTTATCAACGCGTTTTCGCAGCTCGGCAACATTGCTGGCTCGTGTGTATCCTTTTTTCATTTCCTCGGCGTGCTTCTGTCGCTGATGATCGTCGCGCGTGGACAGATACGTGTGGCAAAAATCGTGGGGTCCGACTTACAGCCGCTCTTACGCGATCTGCATTTCGACCAACGGGCTCTGTATAGTAATGTGCTTTATTTTTAGGCAGATACTTGCCAAACAGAACAAACAAATGGAGGAATCCTTGGCGGGCCAGCGCAAGAAATATAGATATATACTCTGAAGATGAATATATATCATGTAATTTATCGGCACTCACTCAGCGGGGTTAACGTGAATCGAAAAATAAAGCAGGGAAGTAACCATAAGTAACCATAACCGATACCGTGGTTTTCGGTCAGCGGCGTGGTTGATGTTGGCAACGCTGATCCCCCAATGCTTTTATTCTCGTTCATCACACTCTCCCTTCGTCCGCCTTTCTTCTAGTCCCTCCTTTTAATGTTCGTTCTTTGGATCTCCATCACACTCCTTGCACTCCCGTTTTTGGCCCGTACTGGTGCCGCTCATCCAGGTCACTCACATGAGATTCGTTCACCCCTTCCAGAAACTTGGTTCCATCCGCG
This sequence comes from Lactarius hengduanensis, assembly GCA_021525025.1. Classification (NCBI taxonomy): domain Eukaryota; kingdom Fungi; phylum Basidiomycota; class Agaricomycetes; order Russulales; family Russulaceae; genus Lactarius; species Lactarius hengduanensis. Next base: position 11,186 of record JAKELI010000782.1, on the reverse strand, counting down.
AGATCACCCTGTTCACTCCCTATTCCGCAGACAAACTGGAACTGGTCCCCCCACAGATGGAATAACCTACCCCCAGGTTGGCTCTCCAAGTCCGTGACTCTACCTATCTAGTTGCTGCACTGTTCTCACCGTGTTCTCTCTGCCCTGTCTCCAATAGCTTGGGCGGCCGCATATCCCGCGAGCACTCCTGATGCAAATGCGATGCCACAAGCTTGGAAAGACGCGCTCGGCGCTGCCGTGCAGGCCGGAAAGATACCGAATATACCCCCCTCCTCTGATCCGAATAACACGAGTCCCGTGTATCCCTCTGGTTACGATCCATACTCGCCCCAAGTATGCTCAGCAACCTACAAATGCAGGATTGCGGGCGACATCTGGGATGCCCCTCAGGGTGTGATTGGTATCAGTTTCGATGATGGCCCTTTGCCAGTGAGTGTATTCCATTTACATTGCAATCACGTCACACGCCGCATTTCACGCGCGGATTGTCACGGATCGCGGCCCGCGGCCCGCCTGCTTTGTGTTGCCATGTTCTCACGCATTATTTTAGCCATCAGAAAAGTTGTATGCCTTCCTTCAAGCGAACAACGTCAAGGCGACGCATTTCTTCATTGGGGTCAATATCGTCAACAACCCGCAAACATTTCTTCATGCATTCGTCACGAATCAAGATGACATTGCCGTGCACACCTGGACGCACCCCCATATGACAACGCTTTCCAACGAGGATGTTGTCGCGCAGCTTGCTTGGACAATGGAGGTGATCCATAATTCTACCGGTGGCCGTGTGCCAAGGTTTTGGAGACCGCCTTTTGGCGATACGGATGTCCGCGTATCCGCGATCGCAAAAGAGGTCCTTGGGTTGACAACCGTCGTTTGGAATCAAGAGTAAGTGTGCACCTTGGTATGGTAACCGCGAGTCTCACTGAATGACTCGTCCTCAGCACCGAGGATTGGACTCTCACGCCGAATGCCACCTTGAACGGTACGACTCCGGGTCAGATTCACGCTAATATGCAAACATGGCTCACTGGTAACTACACGTCCTCGTACAATTGCTGGTGACGCGCTCATTTCTGGAAATGAGGTCCTAAAACTCCCGGCTTGATAATTTTGGAGCACGAACTCTCGGACGATTCTGTTCAAGCCTTTATCGACAATTACCCTTTGATTGGTGCCAACAGCTGGAAGCCTGTCTCTGTAGCTCAATTGGACGGACTGAATGCTCCATATCAAAATGCGCAAGGAACAAACGGCGCCGTCACAGCCTCTGACATCGTGGACGATACCTCACCGGCTGCCTCAATAAATCCCGGGACTACACTCACGCGTACTACTTCGTCATCAACAACGACAAGCAGCAGCTCTTCCGCGACCTCCACTGTAACCCCAGATAATTCGGCTAAAAGCAATGGGGCTGGTTTGGCATTCAACTCGGTCTCGGCCGTGCTCATGTCGACCGTGGCTGTACTTGCGGGTATCCTTGTCTCGCAATTCTGAGTAGCCGATGAAGAAAACGGACATTGTTTCCCGGTCATGAGAAATGTTATCTTGGACTGTATTCGCACACATGGACTTGAACAAAGCAGACATGGCTCTATATTTACATCGTTGTTGTCCCTACCACTACCTACTCTAAAATTAGCACTGTTCTCTTTTCGCACTCTTTTACAATGTGACCATTCCTTTCCCACACCAAATGATAAATAAGCAGTGCCCATGTGCTGTATGACGGGGCCGACAGGCGGCAGGGGCAGAGAAGTGCGCCAGGTTCCAGTAACTTGGATCTAGTCAAGTACACCGGCAGATTATTCCAGCCGAGTCAAAGTCCCTGGCTTCCAAGCCCAAGTCAATCCACTACTGGCATTGATCTACTAGGCGGTTCGATGCACTATAAGGCCATTCAACCCTCCTGCTGGTATGGCTCCTCGCCAGCCCCGTTCCCACCATGCTTCCCTCTCTCCTCCTCGCTGGCATTACCCTCCTCTCCGCTGTCTCTGCTGCTATCATTCCCTCTCATGACGCTCATGACCATGACCATGTCTCTCAACGTCTCCTTCCCGATCACTGGTACCATGCGGACGACCATCCCGCTCATGCCCTCTTCAGGCGCCAGGCAGGCACCCCAACTGATCCCTCTGCTTTTCCCCAAGTAGGCACGCCTGCCTGGGCGGCTGCGTACCCCGCATCAACTCCGGATTCGAATGCAATGCCGCAATCGTGGAAGGATGCCCTCAACAACGCCGTACAGGCTGGTAAGATCCCCAACTACCCGCCATCGAAGCAGAACGCTCCGAGCGCCAACCCCACCTATGGCACTCTGAACCCCGGTGGCCCCCAAGTCTGCTCTGCCACGTATGGCTGTCGCATCGCCGGTCAAGTGTGGGATGCACCACAGGGGGTCATAGGTATCAGCTTCGACGATGGACCTCTTCCAGTGAGTTGCGCCCGTCTTGAACGCATCCGTCATGGGCACCGATCATGTGGTGCCTGAGTTTCAGGCTAGTTCTGATGCCATGCCCGTTTCAGCCGTCCGATGCGCTGTATGCATTCCTTCACCAGAACCAAGTCAGAGCGACCCACTTCTACATCGGCGTCAACATCGTCCAGTTTTGGAAGGAATTCAACATCGCCTTCACCAATCAGGATGATATCGCGGTGCACACCTGGACCCACCCATATATGACTACATTGTCCAACGCCGATGTTGTCGCTCAACTTGGGTGGACCCTTCAGGTGATATACAATTCTACCGGGGGTAGACTTGCTCGGTTTTGGCGCCCACCATATGGTGACACCGATACGCGAGTCACGGCCATCGCCAAAGAAGTATTTGGTCTCACGACTGTCGTATGGAACCAAGAGTGCGCACTGTCCTCGTTTTGATCGCACCTGTCAAACTGTTCATCGATATCCTACAGCACTGGAGATTGGTCCCTTGGTTCACCCGGAGGAACTAATCCTCAAGCGATCCAAACCAACTTCCAAAGATGGTTATCGGGTAAGTAGACTGCCGTTCGCGAGTTCAATGCAGCGCCTTGGCTCAAAGATATGCTTTATTTAGGCCCTAAGAATCCCGGCCTCATCGTTTTGGAACATGAGCTCTCCGCCGGTTCCGTGCAAGCGTTCATGACGGCTTTCCCTCTCATTAAGCAGAACAACTGGACAATGACATCCGTGGCTGAGCTGGATGGCCAAGGCGCCTATCAGAATGCCAAGGACGACACGACCCCGCCCACGCTGGTGGCCCTTACAGCTGGCGGCAATGGCGGTGCGGGACTCGTCCCTTCCACTTCGAGCACAAGCGCCCAGCCCAGCGCGACGAACAGCAGCAGCAGCAGCCCCTCTTCCAGCCCAGCGCCTGATAACGGCGTAAAGAAGAACAGCGCCAGCCCCAGATGGCACTCACCCCGTCATCTCACGCTGTCAGTGGCCGTTCTAGCGCTCGTGAATAGTCTTGGGCAGTAATGTAGTTTTGCGCTCTTGTCTGTGGCGTCGATTCTTGGGTTCGTTCGTCACTGACACGAACATACCCTGATTTGGCATACTTCGGACTCTTAACGAATTTTGGACCCTTTTAGTACACACCTTTGCGTACCCCATCCTTACCCTTCTTTTTGCTTTGTTGCTTCTCACTTGGACTTCCCTCTCGCACGCTTTCACGAATACGACACGATCGATAGATGGACGATGATAACACTTAATGTAGCACTCAGGGTAATTCGAGTTCCAGATGTCCACGTTATTTGACGGCGTCAACATACATCTCGGTAGCTGTTTGCATTTATCACGACGTGAACGCAAGGAGGCCGTGGATATCTCATCTCTGCTCGCTATCGACCAAGCCGGTCTATTTTTGGGATGCCGGCTATAAGTCGTATAAATAGAAAGGGTTCGGGCGCACAGGTACTGTAGGGCGCAGATCCGCTCCATAGTAACATTATACCAATGGTGATTCTTCATAACGCTCATCTCGTTAGTAAAAACATTCCCTAAAAATGTTACAGGTAACTGTTCTGACTACGTCTTCATGCCTGTTTCGTAAAAGATCGTAACGCGGCGTATGTAGTAGTCACACACGCCAGAAAAAGTAAGGAGATCCCCGCGGGAATAGAAGAAAAAAACGGAGTGTGGGAAGGGGGGAAATAGGTCGGTGGCGAAAGAATAGAGCAGGGGGACGCGTACAATACGGTAGCAGGTCCGGCGGCGGCACGCAGGTGGGCCTGTTCGGATCAAATAGGAGTAAGCACGATCATGAGATGGTGAATACGATACAATATTCGATGAATGATGATCGAGCTTGAGTCTGCGTTGTCTCGAAAACACAAGGGAGACCGGGTCTAAACCGAAACAGTGTATGCCCGCGTGCAGCGGCCGGAAAAGGGGTAGGGTAAAGGGGCGAGTTGCAGAAGGTGAGGTTGTGGTGATGCGACAACGGAGAAGTCAAGAAGAAAAAAAATGGGGGGATGCGGTGGGGAGAGGGTTAGCCTAAGTGTATGTGCCTGCCTCGTGTAGGTGTGGGCTTTACGACAATATATTTGGCCATTTGATTTTGAGACCTTCTAGCCACCGCATGTATAGAAGTTCGGCGATGGGTGACCGCTTCACTGGCGATGCGTCTGCGCCGTTCTCCACGCCAGGCGTCGCCGCGGGCACGGCCGCCACCGCACCAGAAGGACCGGCAATGTCCTCGACCACCTCCGTCACCACGAGCCCACGATTTGTCATTTCGCTCTTCCTTGTGACACGTCTGTGTGGGAAGAGTCCACGCGAAGTCTGCACGTGTTGCCGTACAGCAGCATTCCTACCAGTAGCAAAACGCCAATTGGGGCGAAAAGAACGGTAAGATGAAACTTTTTGCAAAGAAGGTCTTTCCACACGTACTCGTTTAAGCCGGCAAGAATGTCGAGGATCACGTTGTACGAAAGCTCGGCATTGACATCCCTGAGCTCTTGGAAGCCGCGCGACAGCATGCTGAGCGATTCTATTTCCCGCGCGTCCATATCGTCGGTGATGGCCTGCCGAAATATTTGAGTCACTACCCAACCGAACCGATGCTCGGCATTACTCACCTTCTGTATGGCAGGAAGAACGACCTCGTCAACAAACGACCGTCCTGCTCTCGCAGCCTCACTCGCCGCGCGTTTGTGTGCAGAGGACTTGTCCTTCACGGGCGACGTAGGGGATGTGGTCAAGGAACTAGAGCCGCTACCATCTCGCCCTTCACGCGCTCGAATGCTTCCAACATATTCGGACGACAACCGTAAAGAACCCGTGGTGTCGATCTTCTTCACGGGACGTATCGTGTCAACCCCAGTGCCTAGGTCTGCTTCTCGAACGATGGTGCCGTTTGGCGCGGTGCGCGCGGCGTAGGACGACCGTCTCGGAGTCCGCACATAAGCCGGTGGATCGCCGAGATCCGGACCGGTATTTGCATCCGTCAGTCCAGTATTTGATGCGTCGGACGGTGTGGCATCCTCCAGTGGCACGGAATGTTGTTCGGGCTGTGATATTAGTTGGGACCGTATGACGACTGTGGAGTGCCCTGTTGAAACTTCCGGACTGGGATTGCCGGGGTTAGGTGGGAGGTCGCTGCCTTTCGTTGCTGCGCTAGTTTCCAGGGAGTCTCCATCTCCATCCTCTGCGGTTTCGAACAAAGAAACCACTTCCTCGTCTTCATCTGGGATCATGCCGGGCGGAACGAGGTCCTTCGCCATGTTGCGGAAGGAACCCATGGCGGCGGTAGATTTGATAGTTTCGAAGTTCCACTCGCTCTTCAGAGTACCGTTGTCCCACGATGCGATACTATTCCGAATTGAGGGTTGAGCAGCCTGCCCACGCGCAGGGATACGAGTGCGCCATTCTTGATAGCGTTCAGTTAACTCGGTAAGGTAGGACGTTTTGCGCGCGCCTCGTATAAAGCGATGTTGGAGGAGCTCCTTTGCTGTCGGTCGCTGACAGGGCATAGGTGACGGGTTTGGCCGAAAGAGGATGGGGTGGACGTACCTGTGCTGGATCCTTTGTCAAGCACTGAGACACAAAGTCCTTGAACGCCAGCGAGAAAGGACCCTCTAATACAGGGGCTTTGGCTTTCGGGATCAGAAATAGCACGCGCATCGGGTGATACTCAGCGAGGGGCGGCTCCCCCTTGGCCAGTTCGATGGCAGTGATGCCCAAGCTCCACATATCTGCCTTGGCATCGTATCCGGCTTGTCTGATAACCTCCGGCGCCATCCAGAAGGGTGTACCGACGAAAGTGTGGCGGAGCGTGTTTGTCAACTGCGCAGCGACGCCAAAGTCTGCAAGCTTGACTTTGCCTGATGCAGAGAGAAGTACGTTCGCGGCCTTTATGTCGCGGTGTATGGTGCCTTCGCCATGAAGATATTCAAGACCTAAAAGAAGTTCACGACAGATTACGGCGATGTGTGCCTCCGAAAATACGCCTGGCTTGAGGAGATCGAGACAAGAACCACCGGCTAGGTACTCCATGACGATCCAGAGCTTATAATTGATAACGAAGGAGCCATAGTAACGGGTGACGAATTCCGACTCATGCTGAGCCAAATTAGCGATTTCTTGTTGAATTTCAGAAATATCGTCATCTGAATCTTCGAGGTCTGTGCGCAGAGAGAGTGAGAGCGAGGAGTGTGATTGGAGTTGGTAACGTACCGATTTGTTTGATAGCAACAATCTGCCTCGTCTCGTTATGCATGGCCTTGTACACGGTGCCAAAGCTCCCCGTTCCCAGCTTCTCCATGAGTGTATATTGACTGGCAGGGTTGCTACTGGGCATTGGATATGGCTCCTGAGGGCTTCGCGGCTTGGGCTCCGGAGAGGACGGAGAGCGCGTTGATTTGAGCTGCGAAGTAGCATGGGAGTCAACAGATGTGCGTTGTTTTAGTCGTGAACCGGGCATGGCGAAGGTGAGGAGGAAGAGGGGGTATAAGGATGGGAACTGGCCGTGTATGGCGTGCGCCGTAGATGTCAAGACGTCCACCTACACGTGGGGCCGCCACTGGCCCCTCGAGTGAACCTTCACTCCCATTCACCCGGCACTGGCAGGTTACCACTATCAAACGAAATTCTCACTCACCATTGCTAAACGTTAAACCTTTGCGTTCAACCGCTAGCACCTTTCCTGACCTGACTGGCCGAACCTTTCCTGAGCCGGAGTGATGATTATGTCATACAGTGTCGTCGTGATGAAACGGATCTGGCTTCTTCTCGTCGACCAGAATTTCCAGGTCTTTGGGAGTGACTCTATTGTACACGACTTGAAGGAAAAAGGTCATTGAAGAGATAGCAGATGTCTTCCACCCGCTCCTTTCGGCTCACCGTGTGGAGCTCGACAATTTCTTTCAGCGGTGAAACCCCTGAAATGTTGCGGCGTCAAATCGGTGAGGCCTCCTCCAACAGGTCAGTCAAAAGGCTCGGCGAAATGGTGACGATAAGCAGAATTAAACATCTCGAAGAATGAGATACTGCTTGTAAAGTTGCCCGATCAGCCTGGTACGTCACGTATTCCTACTGCCGTTCTCTGCGTTCTCATACGGGCCACAACCGTTACGTCGAATGAAGTTGGAGACCCCGTCGTGTCAGACCGAGAATCTTCCTCCAAAGCGCACACTAAAGGAAAGTTCACGGAAGACGATATCGAATTGAACGATATAGTGGACGCGGACGATGGCGGTTCCCGAATTTGTCAAAAAGTACAAACGGACGCTGGGTCGAAAGCGAAAGGTGGATGATAATGTCAGTTGTTTTCGCATCTCATCATGTTTTCAACTAGTAGGTTTATCGCAATAAGCGACACTTCGCATTCGCAAAACTAGGCTGCATTAAATTTGCACTCGAACTGTACAACCTTAGTTCCGCATTGGCCGACGAGAGCGAAAAGGGAGACACAGGAACAAATGTCAAGAAGCTCGCGACCAGTGTCAATAAAATGAAGTAAGGACTACAGGCTGCGGACGTTCACCGGCAATAGCAAGCGTACCGGCGATGATGGGGGAAACCAACCTGGACGTAATATTCGTCAGAAGGGTGGCGATAGAGGTGCAACTGAACAGCTCGAAGCCTGCGGATATGTGGTAACTTAGTACCAGATGTTTTTTGAGGCGGAGCGCGGTACTTGGGAATTGATCTCCAAGGTACAACATACTAGAAATTATTTCCCCATCCATGACGCCGTACTGACTATTGTCTTGCAGTTACCACCTCACGTCCGCACGGTGTACCAACAGAGCGACCCGAACAAGACAGAATTGCTTGCAAAGCACCTTCACGAGGGATCGAACGAACTTAACACCCTCGAGTACCTCCATACAATACAGCCGCAATCTCCCCACGTTATCTTGCTGATCGAAATTATCCCTTCAATCACTGGGGGGTGGCTCATTCTGCTGAAGCTGCACTCTATCCGTGACCAATGATTCATGGACAGTCGCGGCGCTCGTGGCCGTGACCAGCTTGGCCGGGGCCTCATCATGGGGCTCGCATATCTTCACAAGCACAGAATTGCACATAGAGATGTCAAGCCCGGCAACATTGTCTGTGACGATGATTTTTGCCTGAAAATCATCGACTTTGACGTAGCTATCGAAGTTCAGGACAAAAACACAGAGGTCGACGAATACCACAGCATCAGGGACTGCTCAGCAAACCTCGAGCGGTGGTTGTCTCCTGTCCCGACCATGATATGACGCAGAAGAACACGCCCACATGACCATCTATTGGCCTTTATGGGGCTATACACTGGTGTCGGTCCATCTTCATTTCAGGTGCTGTCCAGCTGATCCATCGAAGTGGGGGGAAATGCCCGTCTATGATGATCGATCAGGTTGTTGAAGGTGAGCTACCTGATCGTGATCAAATGTCGTTGGCCTTATCTTGGATGAAAGGTGCCATTCTCTGCAAATTCCGAGGAAGCGAACAAACATGTGTTTGTGCGAATCGCATCTACGTCCTCAGCGTATATTACATAATCACCCTTGCTGTTATCGTGACACTATATGCTACAAGTAAGTTACCAAGGCTAATACTAATACAATAGGACTAGTGTTCATCAAGTCGTGCGTGATACAAAAAAGTGGCCCTGGATTCTCTAGAAACCCCACCCACCACTTTGGCCTGTCATCCCGTCGATGCGGCGCTGGAAGGAGGCCAAGAATTCATCGTACTGATAGCCTGTGTCATTTTCGGAAACCACGCCTGTAGAGAGGCGGCGGGATGAAGATGCGCTCGGCCCTCTGTTCGCGGACGGGTTAGACGACTTTTGGCGATGCGCGGTCCCGGATCTCGACCGCTTGATAGCGGAGGAGGCTTTCCCGGAAGTGGGGGGCGAACGGCGGACGAGTGGGGCCCGGGACGCGAATCTGTATCCCGAAGGCTCTGTTACGGGACCCGTCCGCGAAGGTGCGACGAGGGGAGGCACCCAGGAAGAAGAGGTGCAATGAGTCGTTCGGAATGCGCCGTAGTATGCTCCGAATTGCGGCGGTGCGCCAGCGCACTGCGCACGGCCGATATGAGCACGGCGTCGCACGTCACAATCTGAAGGCGAGCACGTACCACGGTGGAGTCCCCCGTATTACTCTTTGAGACCCGCTGCATCCGGTGAAGTGAGCTCGTTAAAATCGGTCGTAATGTAAAGTCTGCGAGTGCTTGGGGGAACACGAAGGTAGTTCCACAGGAACTACGCTGCTGTCAAAGCCGGTTGACGAGCCATGGTTGGCCTCCGGGAGCGGCCTTTTGTAGCAAACCAGAGTCGGGATGTCGTGGCGAGTATGAGAGAAAGCTACTGGTAACATGATGCCCATCAAACTCAAGGTACAATAGACGTCAGTAGACAAGGAGACATGACCCAGGACTTGCGACCTAGCGTTGCCATGCGCTAACACTCAAGCCACAGACGACCGGACAAGAAGATCGCTAGTAGCTTACAGAGGAGAACAATACAATAGTTACCTTACAAAAGCGTGAAAAATCAGCGAACAAGGTGGCCGTGGTTTTGTTACGCCACCGAGGAAGATTTCATTCGTGATGTAGAGCAACCCAAACTACGGCTGGTCGCGACCACAAGAAGACGTACAGCCCCAGACGAATTATTGTAATTCCAAGATGTCGTAACGGACGACGGCGTCTCCCAGCCAACACCAGGACGTACAATAAAGTCGCACGCACTTTCCGCGCGACTAAAGAGCCCCCAACTGGCAAGTCGCTTAGCCGCATTCTTGGATTTGGGGGTAAATAAAATAGATGGGCAATCAACTTCACGGAGTAACAAATAAATAGAACTGGTTCGATACCCGAACCAGCCGAATTAGATTCTACGGTTCTACCTCGCTTCGCTTGTCCAAACTTGCGGAGCGCCGCCTACCTGGTAGTGCAGGTTTTGTTCACGCTCCACTTCGTAGTTCCAGCTGCACGAACGGGACCGCGGCGGAATCATTGGCACGGGCTTGGCTGGTAGCGTCGGAGAGCCACAAAGGAAATACAACAAACTTGGCATCAAAGGTAGAAAATGGGATGACTGTATATTGAGGGTGGATAGATGTGGTGAGACGGCGATATTTTACAAGATATGCTGAGCAAAGTCTAAATACCTGAGATACTTCGTGTGCATGCAGAGTGTCAAAGCGATAACGGAACAGAACTAGTGACTAACACTCAAGGTCGAAAATAGGGACGGGATTCCTCCTCATAGCTTGATGGCCTCTACGAGGGAAACGGTGGACCCGGAAGAGCCCGTGCCCGTGGTCATGCGGGGATCAACATTCCTTAAGGTAGTCTTTGTAGCCACCGGAGGTCTGGCGACACGCGACTTCCTGCTATCTTGGCCCAGTCTAGATTCCGAAGACTGATCCCTTCCGCTACGCGCACCAGGCCGGGTGTTGACCATTCGCTTGGTCCGCGGCGCCGCGGTTACACGTCGTCGCTTGCGGGCCAGTAGGGCGTCACCCCCCCGTGCGGCATCGGTATCTTTGAGATCCTCGTCGTCTAGCGTATCCTCGGAAGCCGCGCCCTCGGGTGTGGGCCTAAGGGGGCGAGGAATAGCGGTGGGACGTCCAATAGCTCTCGTGTGACCCTCATCTTCTAGGACTCCTGTTGTCTGCCGTGCGGATGCGGGGGCGAACACCAACTCTGTAATGGGGAAGTGGTCCTCTTCACCCCTGCAGCACTCGAACTGC
>JAKELI010000781.1:0-20255 GCA_021525025.1 Lactarius hengduanensis | reverse complement strand
AAAAGAAGCAAAGAAGCGACGCATCGGAGATTACCGTTTTATAGGCGCTTAAAATTATCACGTGACCTTTCCATCCATGGAAAGGTATGCCCGCGGGTGCTGTACTGCTGTAGGATGTGGCACGATGGCACGGCCCAAGAGGAATACCATATATTATTGATACTGTATACACGCTGTGCTATCTCCCGCCCCGCCCAACCAGCTGCTCCAGAAGTGGTTGTCGTCGTGTCATCGTCGCGACTCGCGACGCCATCCTCATCCTCATCGCCGTCGTCTTCGTCACTTCATCGTCGCCTCGTGATCGTGGTCGTCACGGCGGTCGTCACAGCGGTCGTATTGCTGTCGTATTGCCGTCGTCATCACCTTGTCGTCGATTGTCGTCATGACTGTACTATTAGCCATAATATGGGGGTCTGGAAATAAGGGGCCCAAGACGGCTCGGATGCCACAGACCATTCAAAAGACGCATAGAGTAAGACTGATGCCATCCACGCGTTCCTCTTGAAAACGAGTTTGGCAAGCGAGTAAATCGATTCTGCTAGCCGACACACTTCGCCATCGAATAGTCAGTCGCCATCGCCATCACCTCACCGCAGTCGTCGTTAGGGTGCTCACCTCATAGCCCTCGTCGCCCGTTCCCTCGTCCAGGTGGCGGTAGCGTGTCAGTGGTTGTGGTAGTTCTCCGGGTCCAGCTTGGATGTGACTGCATCTAGACCGTCACACAGACTCACACTCACACTCAGGGTTGCGTGCAGATGGTAAGTTCGAGTGACCACACCGTAGGCATGGAACAGGCATAAAGAACATGATAGTATGACTCGCAAACGCGTTCCTCACGGTTACCGACAAGACCCCATATGTGGAACGGTGCGATGGCCATTGGGTAATAGCGGCAAAATAGATATGCGGCCGAGATGCCCACACCGCTCGGGGCTGGCATCGTCGTCGAAATACCGAGGCTTCCTGATGCATCGTCGATGAGAGATACGAGATGGGCATGCTAAAACATCAGCAAATGGAAAGGGCCCGTGGGAGATCGTGCTCACCGGCCGAAGCATCCATGGAGCGTGTTCCGAACTCATGTTCTTCGGTGTCCTCGTCTTCTACTGTCGCTCAGTGTCATTCCAAACTGTACACCGCTCCTGCGTGACGTGATAGAAATGAATTGCAAAGACACGACGAAGCAATGCATACGGACTTCAACGATGTACGTTGTTCGGCTTTGTCCAGAGTTGCTAACACTTTCAACAAAAACGTACCCATTGATTGTCCTTCTGCGTCACGGGATCACACAAGCCGGCAAAGGGAAAGAGGGAGTAAATAACTTACCAGGCCGAATGACGACATTTGCATGACAGACCTGATACCGAAGTCTAGAACGGAAGAGACAGGAGTGCATACATAAAATATAAGATTAGGGATAGCATGAGCACAAGAGACGCAATGGGCACTTTCCTTTCGGCCGATACCGCCAACAGCGGAATTACGAGCTTGCGCAAGCACAATATTTGCCTTCTGAAATTGACTGACCACACAGGAGTAAAACGGGAGATATGGCGATCGATCGCTGATTTATTCAGGAAGTGGTGGGAAGTGGTGGAGTGTAAAAACAGGAGCCGCGGGCTGATGAATGCCAAAATGATCATGTGACCTCTCCATGCATGGAAGAGTCACGTGGATATGACCGGTCTCTGCTTGTCTTTGCAGCACGGCGGCGGTTCCAATCACTCGGGAAAGTCCCTTACCGGCGTACTCGAACGTGAACAACATGTCACGGTACGACCGCATGCAACAGATAGCCTATCTCCTCTGCTGAGAGACCCCCCAAGTCCGATTTGTTGTTCTCAACTGTATCTGTTTCATTTTCAAACGCGTGGACGACGATTACTGCTCGCCTGAATGCCTTCATCCCGGGCGTGAAGGTCTCTACTATCACCGTCACCAGCTGCTGTATCGCTTCAGGGTTATGAATCAGTAGACTGCAAGTTTGTATGGCGGGAGCGTGACCACGAATGATGTACATCTGCTGCTTTGAGGGTATTTCTCGTTAGACTTGTCTTGTGGATATCCCTCCTGCACGGCGCTTCATGCGTTTCGACCATATCGACTGGAATCGTGCGTTCTTCAAGACGCAAGACGTGCTACGAGAAGCGCCTTTGGCCATTTTACTCGTCAACTTCAATCACATTTGGATTATTCTGTTTTGGTTCTACACCGCCTATAACGCCACGACCATCTACCAGCCAAAGCGACAACACTCGTCCATTTTGACGTGGTCCGCCACGGGTGCCGTCTTAGTGTCATAGCCACGGCCATCATGCTCTCAACGCTCGCAGAATTCTCGTACATCCCGACAACTTGGAATAATAACACGTTGCACCGCCGCTTACTCATCCTCCCAGTCGCACTTGCCCTCACATCGTTATCGTAGAAAACCAGATGGACGGCCGCGGATCCATTGTCCACGTGCAGCGCGTCTCCACACTCCCCCTCTTCGTCGAATCGTCGCCCAGACCGACAAGGGTTTCAATGGCGGCTTTTTCCCGCCAAGTTTAGAGGTGGAGCGCCGGATCTCGTTCTTCCCTCAGTCGCTTACGACAGCGCTTCCCGAGGCGCTTCCCGTTGACACGATGCCCACCATTACAGTTCCAAGCTCCAACACCCCTCTACAACGAAAGGTGCGCACATTGCTGTCTGTAGCTTGCTCGCTCTGTTTCGCGTTCACGTCCTAACATTTTTAGGGCGAACTCTAGGTCGCGCAAGCACAATATGTGCCTTCTGAAATCGACTGGGTGGGAAACCACACAGGAGTAAAACGGGAGATATGGCGATCGATCGCCGGTTTATTCAGGAGGTGGGATGGAGTATGAAAACAGGAGCGTGCAGGTACCCCAGACTGTAGAAAGGAATGTGTGTATGGAGCGCAGGGCAGTGTGGAGGCCTGGAAAGTGGATGAACGCCGAAATGATCATGTGACCTCTCCATGCATGGAAAAGTCACGTGGACCAGACCTTTCTCCGCGAGGTGCTATTCATGCGCAAGCTCGAAACCAGTGCATGTGAGCTACATAGGTGGGATCCTGCGGGGGTTAGGGGGAAGAAAAAGAAACAGGCGAAGTAGAAAAGAGAGTAACCAGATGCTGCGAGAACATGAGAGTGCGGAAGAGACGATACCAGTGAGTTGTAAAAAAGAGGAGTTTGATTTAAAACAAAAAAACGCAACGTGTGGATGCCCCCAACGCGATCGTGGTTGTGGACGTGCTATTGTGTTGTCGTCGTCGTTATTACCATTGTCTTCGACACTTCGTTGTCGCGGTTGTCGCCTCGCTGTTGACGATGATGATGATGATGATGATGATGATGATGATGATGATGATGACGACGACGACCGTGATCACCTCGTAATGACTCGTCGCCCGTCCACGCCCCGTGGTTGATGGCGTGATGGTCTGGGCTGTCAAAGTCGGGATCGCGCGGGACCGGTGTCAGAAGCTCACACCTCGTAGCTGGCATTGTCGTCGAAGTGCCATGGCTCCCTGGTGCAGAAGATTAGGAGATAGACAAGCCTGCCAAGAAGACCGTCATGAAATGAGACAAAGAAAATATGGGGGAACGATCGTGCTCACCAACCACCGATGGAACGTGCTCCAAATACGTGCTCTTCGGTGACCTCGTCTTCTACTGTCGCACCCCAGTGTCACCCCAAACTGTATGCCGCTCTTGCGCAACGAAATGAGAAAGACATGACAAAGCGAGGAATGCGTACGGACATACGCCGTTCGACTCTACCTCAGCCTGTTCGATCCACCGACTAGCCGTAGCCCTTGATCCCAATCAGACCCCCTACAAATTCGGATCGCTGAAGAGAGCTTTGCGCTCCCGTAAAGTATGGTCGATGGAGGCGGATAGCGGAAGAGAGCTTTCGTTGTAAAACATGTTTATTGAACTCACGCATATTCGTCTCCCCCACTCAGTAGAACCTTTACCGCACTTTCTTTGTTACTTTCTATGTCTGTCCCCGAGAAGGGTCTTGTAGAAGTTGTAGTCGGTACATGAGAGCAGGTTAGAAGCATTCATGGTCAAAACTCCCGTTGTAATGTATGCGCTTGTTTTTGAGGTGGCAAACTAGTGCACGTGATCCTTCCATGCGTGGAGAGGTCACATGACCGTTTTCTCGTTCGCGCAAGACTTGATCCTCGTCGGGGATACACACTGGTCATAGCCACGCATTCCAGTGGAAAGGTTGTAGACCTTTTTGAAATGACAGGGGGCTGCGCTCGAGCATTTGCCTTTATTTCGCCCCTTTCGCTTCACAACTAGCTTCTGTTCTGTCACCCGCCTTCTATCACTCATGTTATCACCTAGGGTTTTGCTGTCTCTCATTTGGGCTTGCATTTGCCCACTGGGAGCGGAATAGATGGTTCGTATGTCTCTTAGTTCTCTCACATCCAAGTCCCTGACCGGCGCTCTCGGATGCTGGCGTCAGGCGATGAACAGCATGTCCCAGGTTCGACTGCATGCGGCAGATACTAGCACTTTATCTTCGCTTGGAGAGGCTTCCCAAGTCCGATTCGTTCCCGAGTGCCATCCTCTTCAAATCGGCGGACAACTATTACCCCTCGCCTGAATGCCAGAACCACATCGATCCCGTGCCCAAAGGTCTCTACCTTCGCGCAGTCATCAAGCCGCTCTACCACTTTATTCGTGATCAGGGTTATGATCCAGTGGACGGCAAGTTTGTACGGCGGGAGCGTAACCACGACCGCATTGGTTATGATGATGTGAATCAGTTCAGAGGTATCGCTCGGGTCCTCACAAAAGAGACAAGGTGCGTCCATTTCCGTTACCTTATTCCATTTATTGATTTCTGTGTTAGACCCGTCTTGTGGATATCCCTCCTGCACAGGGCTTCATGTATTTCGACCGCATCGACTTTCTTCGCGCGTTCTTCAGGGCGTACTACGATAAGCGATCCTTCGGTCATTTCCCATCTCCCTGTTTTGATTCTACGCTGCCTATAACGCCCCGACCATCTACCAGCCAGACCGACGACATTCGTCTGCTTTGACGTGGTCCGCCATGGCCCTCGGGCGCCGTGGCCACGGTCATCATGATTCTCGCGACGCTCGCAGAATTCTCGTACATCCCGACAACTTGGAATAACACGTCGCACCTCACCCGCCGCTTACTCTTCCTTCTACACACTTGCCCTCACGGCTGGCCCTATCGCTATCGGAACCTCCTCGCGCTCATCCTCGGTATCGCCCAATTCTTCATCTCCGTAGTCGCAACCTTGTTGTTCGACATCATGCCCTCTGATCGGATGTTTGGCAACCGCAAGTATCTCGCTTCTCAGACCTTCACGGCCAGCTACCCCCTGCACTCCCAAGTGCGCCTAGGGAGTGTCTTTTTCTGGTTCCCCGTCTCTGGGTGCAAGTTCACCGAGTCGCACTTTTCCTCACCCTCGCATTCCACGACCCTATCCGTGTCATGGCTGGAATGAAAATCCAGAATTGCCATGAAAATTTGTTCGGTAATTCGCTGTGCCGCAATCGGGCCATCTTCACTCTCACGATCATCATAGATCTCGTACTTATTTCCACGACACTTTCCTGTGGTACATCATCTGGAATATCGGGTATTCCATTGCCCGCTCCTTCGTGCTCGGGTTGTCGATCTGACGCCTTGGAGGGACATCTTTGCCCGTTTGGATATACTCCAAGATCCTGGCAACGTCAGATTTAGAGGTTCGGTACAAGCCCAAGGTGCGTCCATGTTTTGTCGTGCACGCGCGCTCATCGACCTGACTGTTCGTCCTCAGGTGGTCCTCGTCTCTCAGATCTGGAATGCGATCATCATCTCGATGTATCGCGAGCACTTACTGTCCATTGACCACGTGCAGAAGGTCCTTTATCACCAGGTTGACACCCCAGATGGGCGGCGCAGTCTCCGTGCTCCCCCCTTCTTCGGCTCAGACCGACAAGGGCTTCAAACGCAGTTTCTTCCCGCCGGGTTCGGAAGTGGAGCGCCGGATCTCGTTCTTCGCTCAGTCGCTTACAGCGCTTCGCGAGGCGCTTCTGGTTGACGCGATGCCTACCTTCACGGTCCTAACACCCCACTACAACGAAAAGGTACGCATTTATTCACTATTTTCGGCGTCTATTGATTGCGTGGTTTGTCCCCAAGATCCTCCTTTCCTTGCGGGAAATACACACGCGTCACGCTCCTCGAATCTCAAGCAACTGCATGGTCTCGAGTGGGAGAACTTTGTCAGAGACCAAGATCCTCGCTCAGGAATCGGGGATGTTTGGTGGCGCATTCCCAGGTGACGAGAAGAGCTCACCGTTTTACTGCATCGGTTTCAAGAGTGCCGCACCGGAGTTTACCCTGCGCACGCGCATCTGGGCTTCGTTACGTTTCCAGACACTGTACTGCACTGTTTCGGGTATGATGAACTACGGGAAGGCGATCAAGCTACTGTACCGCGTCGAAAACCCCGAGGTCGTCCAGATGTTTGGCGGCAACACAGACAAACTCGAGCGCGAACTCGAACACATGGCTCGCCGCAAGTTCAAGTTTGTCGTCTCCATGCAGCGGTACTCCAAGTTCAACAAGGAGGAACACGAGAATGCCGAGTTCTTGCTGCGCGCTTACCCGGAACTCCAGATTGCCTACCTCGAGGAGGAGCCGCGCAAGGACGGCGGCGAGCCACGTCTCTACTCTGCCCTCATCGATGGCCATTCCGAGTTTAATCCGCAGACGGGCCGACGCAAGCCCAAGTTCCGTATCGAGCCTCCCGGAAACCCCATTCTCGGCGACGGCAAGTCGGACAACCAGAACAACGCGATCATATTCTACCGTGGCGAATACCTACAGCTCATCGACGCCAATCAGGACAACTACCAGGAATGTCTTAAGATCCGCAACGTCCTCGCCGAGTTTGAGGAGTACTCGGTCAGCAGCCAGAGTCCTTACGCCCAGTGGGGCCAGAAGGAGTTCAAGGCCGCGCCTGTCGCCATCGTCGGCGCACGCGAGTATATCTTCTCGGAGAACATCGGTATACTCGGCGACATCGCCGCTGGTAAAGAGCAGACGTTTGGTACGCTCACGGCGCGCTCGCTGGCGTGGATTGGCGGCAAGCTGCATTACGGACACCCCGACTTCCTCAACGTGACGTTCATGACTACCCGTGGTGGCGTGTCCAAAGCTCAGAAGGGCCTGCATCTCAACGAGGACATCTACGCCGGTATGAACACGTTTGGACGCGGAGGACGCATCAAGCACACGGAGTACTATCAGTGCGGCAAGGGTCGTGACCTCGGCTTTGGCACGACTCTCAACTTCCAGACCAAAATCGGCACCGGCATGGGCGAACAGATGCTCAGTCGCGAGTACTATTACCTCGGCACGCAGCTCCCCATCGACCGCTTCTTGACCTTCTACTACGGCCATCCCGGTTTCCACATTAACAACATGCTCATCATCTTGTCGGTGCAGCTCTTCATCGTAACTAGTGCGTATTCCCCGTCGTAAAGGAGCCGATTTGACACTTAACACTCGACCCTTTTGCAGTGGTCTTCCTTGGCACGCTCAACTCGCAGCTCACGATATGCCGGTACTCGAGCACTGGGCAGCCATTGAACGGACAAGGGGGATGCTACAACCTCCACCCTGTCTTCAACTGGATCCACCATTGCATCATCAGCATCTTCCTGGTATTCATGATCGCGTTCTTACCTTTGTTCATGCAAGGTAAGTTTCTTAGTTTACATCTTTACGTATTGTTCTCGAGCGCCATATGCAGATTGATCGAGCGTGGTGGCCGTGCGCTTGCTCGACTCAGCAAACAATTCGTGTCGTTCTCACCTGTGTTCGAGGTGTTCTCCACCCAGATCTACATGCACTCGATCTGACTTCCTCATCGGCCCTTCATCTTGTTCATGCTTACGCCTGCGCTGCTGGTCCCATACGTCGACTGGCTCCACTCGATCGTGCTCTGTAAGTATCTGTGTTTTCTGTTGCAGCCCTGGCCGTATTCAAATTCGCTCGCTTTTAGTCTGGTTGCGGCCGTCGAAGCAGATTCACGCACCCATTTTTAACGTCAAAGTGAGGAAGCAGCGGCGTGCAATTGTAAGTATATTATAATCTTTAGGGCTAAACTGATGGCCATTTTTGTTTCTTGCAGATTATCAAATACGTTCCTATATTCTTTACTGTCATCGCAATCTTTGTAGGCTTAATTGCTGCCCGTGAGTCCCTTAATCGTGCTTCTTATCCTCGCAATGTACTGATGCATGGCACCCTATCACAAGCTGTCGTTCTCAAGGACACAATCTGCCTTCACTGCACGTTGTGTAATCCATTGTAATGGTGGACTCTTAAGGACAATTCACGTATCACGCCTTCTGTTATAGCGCGCTTTCCCACTCTTTATCTCATACATACCTTGTTGCTGATTGATTGCTCTCCACGACATTCCATTTTTCTTTCTTTCCCTTTTTTGCCCCTACCATACACTTGCACCATTGGTGGACTCATAGGCACATATGTTTCAAATTTCCATGATTTGTTTGGCGGATTTGCATTGTATCGAAAAGACAAGTCACACATGCTCAATCCATGTGGTGCTTTTGCCTCTTTGTGAGGTAGTGTATCGACATGTGCTCCTCTGATCTGAAGGGGACTAGAAGAGCGATGAATCAGGTCGTCACTCGGAGCGTCGCAGTTAGGGTTGCCGTGGTCTGGTGCGGTCCGGTTTGGAGACCATTTTTTCCGAACCCCGAACCGGACCCAGGTCTGGTTCAGGCTCTCAGGCTGAACCTTGAACCTCTGAGAGGTCCAGTCCGGTTCGGGTCTGGTTCAAGGCCCAGAGGGGCCGAACCCCGAACTGAACCCCGAACACAAACAAAAAATCGCAAAAAATCTCAAAAATACTGAAAATCTACATCTACTCCACCCGCACCCATACCGATGTACTGTCGGCCCTGCTAGGATAAATATCACAGGTACTGTAGCTACTAGCCATACGAGTGCCCCGCCTGCCGCCACACTGTCCCCGTGGCCAGCCCACCCCTTCACCCTGCTGTCGTGTTGCTGCCACCACACCATCCATCGCCATCACCACATCGCACTATCCCATCACTGTTGCCACATACTGTCGTCATTGCTGCTGCTGCCGCCCAACCCCCTTCGCTGTTGCGTCACCATCGCTGTCACCATCCTGTCATCATTGCTACTACTACCAATGCCATTGTTGCCGTCGCTGTTGGTGCCGCCATGCCATCATCGTCAGTATCGCCTTGCTGCCAGCGTCACCATTGCCTTCCCATCACCATCATCGCTCACCACTGTGGCCACTGCCATCTTGTTGCCTTTGCCTCAGTCATCACTGTCGCTTGCATTGGGCAAGCCCTGCTGTGGCTGTGTTGTTATTGGGCGTACAGGTTGGAGGTGGCAGTTGTGTGATTGGGAGTCTGTGCGAACGATTTGAGTGATGTTGACAATGGCAGGGGGGTTGTGCCAGGGCAGTCATGTGGACCTATCATACAATCCATGTCAGAATGTCGGCATATTATAAACTAGAACAGACCAATACTCAATTTTTTGGGAGGTTTAAGAATGGTGCCGTTGGTGTGCCTTGTGGACATGCTCAAGAAACCGCACCTCACAACGACGCGGCAATGACTCAGGTGGCAGTGTCAGAGGACATGGTGTTAGCGGATGGTTGCGGCCGTGGGGTGTGGTTCCATGGCAGCTGTGTAGCAGTGGAAGGGCCTACAATCGAGGTCAGTACGTCATAGCGCTACAAAGAATAAAACTCATGTTTTTCTTTTCCCCAAGGCAGGTGGTAGCATCCTAGTTTCCTCAGGTCCATTATATACATGTGGTGAAATCGTGAGGCAGTTGACATTGCTACTTTTGATGTACAAGTCCCAAGGAGCGGTGATGGAGATGAACTGATGAAGGAGGCGAGAGACTCGGAAAGAGAACCTTCCCACAATCAGATCAATCAAGAAATCATGCGACTTCTTGTTTTATTTTTTGAACGTGCATTGTGACTACCCCATCGTGACTGTACTACAGTATATGCTGCCCCCCTACTAACTTACTGCTGCAAAACTCATGAAGTCCAAATCTGTATTCGCTAGTACTACATCTGCATGCAGGGCTGAAGCCGATGAGCCACACCAGGTGCCTTCTTTGGCGCCGTCGTTCTCGCCGTCTTCTCCCTTTATGGAGCGTGCGGCATCAGCGTGGGCTCCTAACTGTGATGATGGCTCGTCGCACGGAACCCCAACCCTGATACCGCCACTCAGAGGCTCTCTGGGTGGGATCTCGGTGCTGCTGGCGATCCCTCCGACGCATGCCGTGTCTGACCTCAAACGTGATGATGACAACGACGCCAGATACCACTCCGATCCCGACCACCACCACTATGCCACCACCACAGGGGCGCTCCACAACCTGTACAGACTCCAACGATGAGGAAGACATGAGCAACGATGGGGGCCCAAATAGGTGAGTATTAGTTCATTCATTTTATGACGCGCTAATATTTATTGCAAACCTACACAGCTACCCTGGCGAAATGCCCACTATCGTCGACAGGGAAACCGCTGCCCCGTGTGGACCCCCAACCACGCCACTGTCCCTCCACGTCCTGCACCTCTATAATAACAACGCAACTGCAAGCGATGATGGCGACGGCCACAATGGTGAGGCAATGGTGGCGACGTCAAAGCAATCGCAACAACGCGACGACAGCAACGCGGCATTGTGACACCAATGACGATAGCCACAGTGGTAATGGTGACGATGACAGCAAGATGGTGCTGAGATGGCGACGGCGGTGGAGCAACAGCAACGACGGCAACAGTGACAACAACAACGATACGGTGCAGCACGGCGATAGCAACAACGACAATGAAGGGGTGGGCAGGCAGCAGGGATAGCGGCAGCAGCAGGCGGGGTGGACATATAGTAGCTACCTGTAGATATGTAATAAATGATTTTCGTGTAGTACTGTATCCTGAGGTAACTTATTGTCGTCTTGACCATCGTTGCGTGTTTGAGGCTACCCCCAGCGGTTCCGAGGTGCAGTCCGGTCCAGACCGGGTTCACATAATCTTGGTCAATGGCGAACCCCGAACCGGACCCCCTAGCTGGGCTCAGAACCGGACCGGGGTGCGGTCTGGTGCGGTTCGGGTCTGAACCCCATTTCGGACTAGACCCCGGCATCCCTAGTCGCAGTCATGAGAGAAACAGCCCTAATCACTAAAATCCAGTGCTGTCTACTAATAGTACGTCGGCTTGGACAGAGTGCAGTGTGAAATGACACGGGGAGATCACCGGCTTCCCTTCTCATCCTACCGCACCAAAGCCCTGCCTCTACAGCTTGTGTGGTCATTGTGGTCAACTTGTGGCATTCTGCGCACATCACCATGCAATTTGTGAACACTAGTGTGAGGTGCTATGATCGTGGTGAATCTTCGTGTGCGTTACTAAGGTCCTATACTGGTGGCATTGCTGTTGTGATTGTCAGCAGAGGTGGGGAAGGAGGCACAATGGATGGGCAAGGGTCTGCTGGGTGCCAGTGCAGCTGAATGTTGCGTGCCACTGCTGGTCAGAAAGGTGGGAAACTGGCACTAGTCAATGACAAATGAATAACTTGAAATAAGAGAGAGTTGGATCGCAAAGCCTATGCCCTAAGTGCAAGGCAAAAGGAGGGTGTGAATGTGATAACCTTGCGTGAAGGGTTAGGGCCCAGATTCTCCTCTCACTGAAAATTGACTGTCCCCAGTCAACTTCATCAGGTGCATAACTGGTTGCACTGCAGGGAGCATATATATGTGAAGGGAGTCTTGGAGTTTGCAGGGTCACTGGATGAGAGTTGTGCTTGCACCGCACATGCTGCCATGCTTGGTGTGTCGCATCTGAGGGTTTGCATGTGTGGGAGGGAAATTGCGGTGCCATTAACTTGGTGGCATGTCGCAGGCTGCCTGTGCCAGGCTCAATCTTTGCACTGCTCAGTGTGTGAGCTGACTGAATGCATAGGGTTGTGGGGATGGGGTGTAGGTCAACACTGGTGGAGGGTGCTGGAAATGCTGATACTCGTGGGCTGATGTTGCAGTGGGAGGGATGACTTTGTAGCCATTGCAGTTGGCTTTTGATAGTGATTGGGGTTCAGGAGGCACACGGTACTGACTGGGGCTCAGGAGTGCTGTGATGGATGCTAGGTAACTTGGGAATGCTGGGCGAGACTGCATGAGAGCTGGAAGAAATGCTGCTGCCTGGCGTGATGCACACTGGCTTATGGGTGCTGTGGGGGACTTGGTTGGTATTGTGGATGTTATGTGTGATTCCTGAGGGTGCTGTGGATGCATAGGCTTCCGCTGATGGCACTGGGGCTCAACAACACTTTGATGGCTTTGCTCTTCCTGGAGTGCAGTCACGTGCAGGCTGTAGTGCTGCTTCCTGGATGAGGTATGCTACACAATCTTTGGGTGGCACTGGGGTGCTTGCAGCTGCACATGCTGCCTCTGATTGGATGCCTGGGATAAAAGTGAACAGTCCCCTTTGTGAGACCATGAGTGTAACACCACCACAGGGGCGTTAAGTATGACATGTACTTCGTAAGTCACAACAGGTCATGGAAAGGCACAAGTCAGTTAAGACTCAGTTCGAGGGTGGACAAGTATCACTTGGTCTCCCGGGACACAAGGATAATATTGGAGTTTAGGATGGGCCTCAAGCGCAATGGCGAGCGAAAGGGTTAACTCAAGCGCAACGGTGAGTTCACAAGGGGTTGTGAGATGGATGATGTGGTATTACACAAGAAGTCAAGTCTACTGTACAAGCTAGGTATGAGTCTACTTATATACTAGTACACGATGTTTGTGAGGAACAAACATATGGTGCAATACTAGGACATGGGTCTAGAGAGCTAACAAAGGAACACCCGTAAATGATACAAGGGAATCCGCAGAGTCACGTGTGCCTCAAAAGAGGTCAGCGGATACGGGAGTTGTAAAACAGGGAGTCGTAACAGTCATGCGCTAGGTGTGAGATAGGGGCCGATAAGTGAATCGAGACCAGATTGTAAGTAGAACGGTCCTCTGGGATGGAAGTGGAACAAAGGGAAAAGGTGAAGGAAGAAGAAAGGGATAGAAGGGGTCCGAATTGTAACAATGAGTGGGGCTTCTTCTTTGCCACTGACTGCCATTGCAGCAAAGTTGGATTCATGCATCTGTAGGTGTGCACTTGATATCGCTGCTTTGTCACACTCTTGCTCATGCTGGCTTGGAATCTGGTTTGCATTGTGGTTCTGGTCCTGGGTACTGCTAGGGTGTGCTTAAATTGCACTGGGGCCCTTCCTGAGGTCACAGATTCAGTGGCTCGCCACCAATCACTGGCCACTTGTGGGTTGCCTAGTGTGCACTTAGGGGTGAATGTCTGCCTAAGGACTTCACACATTGCCAGGTGCATTCACTTTGGCACCTGAGGATGTTGCTCCCATCACCAAGGGTGTTGCTGTTGTCACATTGTGCAGCATGGTCTCTGCGGTTACGCCAAATCCTCTAGATAAGCTGGTGCTGCTCACTGGCCTGGAAACTGCCTATGGTACTCCTCAAATCACTCCCAAAGCACTTGCCCTTGATTCGCCAAGGGACTTCTGCTCCTGAGGGAAGGGTGAGCCTCCCAAATACATTGCGCTTGCACATCATGGCAAGGATGTACTTGTCTGCTTCCTCACAGTCCTCCTCGAGGTTCCAGTGTGTGCAGTGCTTGCCACAAAACTTGCAATGCTCAACTTGGCTTTGTGCGGCTTTGGGTTCTGGAGTGTGCTCTTCTGGGCTCTTCTGGGCATTGAGGATTGCCTCTGAGCTGCTCTTTAGAGCTGTAATCGCACCGGTGAGCACATCAAGCATAGCGGCAGTTGGGTCTGTTGGCACAGCTTGAACAGGCTCTAGAGCAGTTGGAGATGTGTTGGCTGGTGTCGCTGGTGGTAGGACTGGTATGGGCATCGCTGGAGTTGGCACTGAGTGTGGCGGTATGTTGTGCGGCACCAATATGAGAGGCATGGTGTGTCACGGTTTCACCCTCGCCGGCACGTGATTCGCCACGTGACTACACGCCAACCGCCGATATCCCTGTTGTGGAGTCCGCCAACACGCCTGAAGATCCTTGGTGGGACTGGCAAGCCGAAGAAGAACCACGCATACAGGAGAGAGTATGGGCAGCAATAGAAGCCCTAGAGTATACCGCGAGAGCGGGACGTCTGGTGAGCGATCGATCTCCCTCCCCGCCTCAGAACCGCTGCCAGGATCCTTGGGAATAGGTCCTGATGTACGGCCGTCACGTGACCCTGGCATGTGACCTGCCTCGACTCGACCAGAAGGGCCCGGATGAGCTTGTGCCCGGGCTGGTCTAGCCTCTGATGCAATATAGTGCGAATCTAGACTCGGACCTTACTTACATAGCGGATGACTGATGACCGCTGACTACTGTATGGATTGCTGACTGATGCCGATCGAGGGCCTTATGCCATTGGCTACTCGTATTAGGGTTTCGGAGTTAGGGCTGGGCTTCAAAGCTCCCCTACTGTGTATAAGTAGACAGCTATTCGCGCCTTGTAGCGGTAGCTTTGATATCTTTGTGAATACCTTCCCTTTCCTTGGAGTCGGGCCAGTAGTACTGCGCTATCCATCGTTGCGAATACCACATCGATCACCTTCTCGCTCGCTGGTGTGACCTCGGAGACCCGTCCCTCCACCTTCATCCCCTTCAGTGCGCCTTCGGAGTCTGTCCTGCCACTGTTCTCTCTCCCCTATCTGCCATTATCGACAACCATCGAACGCCCCTACGCCTTGCAACATGGTTGCAGCAGCAAACAGGCACACGTGACTCAAGTCGAGTCTAACGTCCAGGAAGGAACGTTACATGGTGTGTGGAGTGAAGGCAAGAGCTGTAGCTGGTGTGTCTGCTTGCATGAACTGTAGCGCAGGTGGAAACACTTGGGCTGGTGGCAGTGGCATTGGAATTGGTTC
The DNA here is from genome assembly GCA_021525025.1 of Lactarius hengduanensis. NCBI lineage: Eukaryota > Fungi > Basidiomycota > Agaricomycetes > Russulales > Russulaceae > Lactarius > Lactarius hengduanensis. The sequence continues at coordinate 5,209 of JAKELI010000781.1, read as the reverse complement.
TGAAGTCTCTGTGGATGTGGTAGAAGGTGGCAGGGCATCACGTGGTGCACTCCCACTTGAGCATGCATGTCATGATGGCTGGGTCTGATGGCATGGATGAAAGAAACTCTGTGTCAAACAGAAATGCAGGTATTGTTGGTGGCAGCGACTGGGGCAGCTCGGACATTGTTGGTGTGAGCTTGAAAAGCATTAAAACCTCACACAGGGGTTCATTGAGGGGTGCGGTGTGCTGCCACATGAGTGCAAATAGTGCTGCATCATAAACAGCATCTGCCTCATATGGGTCGTCTGGGAGATGGTCTGGGAACTCGTGCTCAAGTTGGGCGCAGATGGTCAGCTTGAAGCTTGCTAGAAGATGGTGCTGATATGCCAGTGCTCTCCCTGGCCAGTGAAATCACTCTTTTTTGCAGTTTCTAGTAATACCCTACACTTCAGCACTCGCTCGCACTTCCCAAGTGCTGCGCTCTGCATGGCCCACCACTTTCCCACACTCTGTGGGCGCTTGGCTTTCCTCTTACTCTGGACTCTCCCCTTTGCGTTTTAGCATTCCCCTTTCCCCTGTTTATCTAATTCACCCTCTTTCCTTAGCCTACCCTCTTTAGTATATAGGCCATGTAATTACAACCTTACACCTCAGATTCTAATAGTAGACTTCTCCCTTCTCAGTTCGGACTTCAGAGCTCAGTGAAGCTCATCCTTTGCGCTCCCCAGCACGCCGCACTCATGTGCAGCCTTAGCGACTCAAGCGCAACACATTCCTGACCCCAGTGGCCACCCTAACCCATACAGCATTTCATGCTGCGCCAATGTGTGCGCGACCGTTTCCGACCACTCGCAAGTGACCAACCCCGTCCCCCTTCCTGACCTTGCTGCACTCGCGTGCGGCACTATTCCTTCTACACCAACATGTCCGTGACCACTGCAGACCTATATACAAAACCTCGCGCCCCATGGAGGCCTGTGCAACTGCTTGCGTTGCTTCACACCCCCTAAACCCTGCACAATCTTAGACTGTTTCCTAACACTTAGGGACAGTTTAGTGTATCAGTGCACTTGCATCTGCATGGAAATATGGTCCTTTGTGATGAGGAGGAACTTGCAGTAGTACACTCCAAGCTCAATCTCAATTGGTGTGATGTGATGCATGACAAGTCCATTGAGCTTGGTGAGGGTGTGCTCTTGTGCCGCTATCGCTTCCAGGTACAGTGCAATGATTTCTGCCTTGAAATCCTCATATGTGCGTGCAATCTTCCACAGCCACTCAGTGACTCAATGGCAAGGTAACAATGACAACAATGATAGTGCAACAACAACAGCACTGACTGCAACTGTGAAGCCCTCAACAATGACCCAAGACAACCTCAACACTGATAAAGATGACTATGACTACAACAGTGATGATAATGATGATGTGAGGACAATGGCGATGACAGCAACAGCAGGCAGCAGCAGGAATGTTGAGGCACTATTAGTACAAATATCTTTTATTATTGAAATGGCTACAGTAGGGTTTATTCAAGTTGTTCTCTTGGAAAGGTCTGCAAACTCAGGACCACGGAAAACACTGGTCTGGGGTGCGATTCAGTTTGGACTGGGTTCACATTGGGTCTAGTTGATGGTGAACCCCAAACCCAAACCAGACCCTCTAGCTGTGTGGTGATACCCAAAGCCACTGGTAAGTGCTTCTATGTAGCAAGGGATGTTGAGTTTGGGGAGGCTTGAAGCTGTGCTGCTGGTTGTGCAGCCCTTTGTGGGACTCCTAACTTCACACAGAAGTTTGCCTAGACTGGGGAACCATTTCTCTAGCATTTTTAAGGACACGCAAGGATGTAGGATGCTTGGGAAGGAGAGGAACTAGGGGAACAAAACCCTACAGAGCTCTGAAGACCAGAGGGGGGTAAGTAAAATTGACTTTAGAGAAGTAGCTACAAAGTGTATATATAGGCAAGCAAGGAGATAGATCTAATATTGAATGGAGTCCAGGCAGTAACCATGCAAGGTCACAAAACCAGAGGAAAGGGTAGGGTAGAACGAACAGTAAGGTCAAACTCAGCCAAAGCATGGGAAAGCGCAGGCTGCCAGAGTGGTGCGAGAAAGTAATGGAAGATGTGAAAACATCAATTCACCTGGCCAGCCATGCACTGAGCATATTAGCAGCAAACCGGACCTGAACCTAGACAGAACCTCGGGTGTTACGCTGTCAAGGCGTTGAGTCCGACTTGGACTTCGAAAGGGCGAACACGACTTAGCAGCAGTGGTCAAGTGTCACGTGACACGAGTATATGGTCGATATTGACACGTAACTGTTATACGCACGAGGGTACGCTCCACCCGGCGAAGGTAATGGAAGACGATCTGCTTTTTTACTAGAGACAGACGAACAAGCAGACAGAAGCAGTGACCGATGGTCACAGAGAGAATGAGGAAACCGATGACAATTGAAGAAGACCGAGATAGAGATTCTCGGTCTTCCCGTCGTACTACTTATACATGCTAGAGGGTTGCTTTCAAGCTCCCCATGAAACCGTAGACGAATGGCGTAAGTAGCTTGAACCCTACTACACCTATCCTAGGAACGAGTCATAGTATCTTAACATGTGATACTACAACTGCTGACTGATACGCGAAGTCCGTGACTAATTACTTCTTACGATGGGAGTCACAACCGACTCGTAAGTGTCCACAGCGTGAACCGTAACATCGGGTGTGGTTTGGTAGTTCAGGTCCAAACCCCAATCCAGATTGGACAAGGAAATGGAGGAGAAGTATCTGAGGTTTAAATAGTACTATACTACAGGGCTGCTTGGCTGGGCTAAGGGCTAGCATGGTGAAGTGTAGAGTGACAGGGAGGCAAGGTTAAAGCAAGGCAGGAAAGAAGTAGGGTAGAGAGGAAGGGGCAAAAAGTTTATGACACACCTAGTATATAAACCTATATTTTCTGGAGCTCTGGCCCAGATTCAGTGCATCAAATAGTGGCTGGGCCACCCTCCCTGGTACTTACACCATACTGATGATGATAGAAGCAGCAAGGATAAAAAGGATAGGTATATAGTACAAAATAATCACATGACCTCTCCATGCATGGATTGATCACATGACCTTTCCATGCATGGATTGATCACATGACCTTTCCATGCATGGATTGATCACATGACCTTTCCATGCATGGATTGATCACATGACCCCTCCATGCATGGATAGGTGAGGTGAGGTGATGAAGGTGTCAACCACACTGACTTAGATTGGGCATTGTCCAACTCAACCACAACACTGGTGATGCACTAAACTGTCCCTAAGTGTTAGGGAACAGTCTAAAGTTGCGCAGGGTCTGGGGGGTGTGAAGCGCCGTGAGCGGTCGTGCAGGCCTCCGCAGAGCGCAAGCTGTTGTATGCGGGTTTGTGGCGGTTGCAGATGCGTCTGTGTTGAAGGGTGAAAGCCGCTGATACGACTGCGCTTTCCCTGGCCGGTGATTTTATGCTTTCTGCACTTTCTAGCCCTACTTTCCGTGCTTTTGCGCTTTCTAAGCGCCGCATTCCCGTGCGGCCCATCACTTTCCTGTGCTCCCCGACCGCTCGGCTTCCCCCCCTTCCCAGACTATCCCTTTCACATTTTAGCTTTCTTCTCCTTATCTAATGTACCCTTTTTCCTTAGCTTACATTCCCTAGTATATAGCCCATGTAATCACAACTTTACACCTCAGGTTATAGCAGAGACTTTCCCTCACAGATTTCAGACTTTTGATCTCAGTGAAGCTCATCCTTTGTGCTCCCCAGCATGCTGCACTCACGCACGGCCTTAGCGACTCAAGCATAACACATTCCGAACCCTGGCGGCCACCTATACAATGTTTCGCACCGCGCCGAAGCGTGCGCAACTGCTTCCAACCACTCGCAACCAACCGACCTTACTCCCCCTCTCGACATCGCCACACCCGTGTGCGGCCCTAATCCTTCGACAGTGACGCGACTGCGACTGCTGCAGACCCATATACAAAACCTCGCATCCCGCAGAGGCCTGCGCGACACCTTGCGACGCTTCACACCCCCTAGACCCTGCACAACTCTGACTGCTTCCTAACGTCTAGGGACAGTTAAGTGTATCACCGCGTGCGAGTGCAGCAAGGTCAGGAAGGGGGAATGGAGCTGGTCGGTTGCGAGTGGTCAGAAACAGTCGCACACACTTCGGTGCGGCGCAAATCTTGGTATGAGTGGCCACCGGGGTCGGAAATGCGTCGTGCTAGAGTTGCTAAAGCCGCACGCAAGTGCGGCGCGCTGGGGATTGTGAAGGATGAGCCTTACTGACCTCAAAAGTCCGAAACTGAGAGGGGAGAAGTCTACTATTAGAAGTCTGAGGTGTAAAGTTGTAAATACATGGCCTATATACTAGGGAATGTAAGCTAAGAAAGAGGGTGCATTATATAAACAGGGGAAAGGTAAAGTGCGAAGGGATGAGTCCGGGAAGAGGGGGAAGCCAAGCACTCAGAGAGCGCGGCAAAGCGGCAAAGCACGTGGGAACACAGTGAAGTACGTGGGAACGCGGTGCTTAGAAAGCATGCAAGAGTGCAGGAGAGCGCGAGAAGGCGCGAGCGAGCGCGGCTGAGAGCAAGTAAGTAAAGAAGGAGTAACAAAGCTATAAAATGCAAAAATAGGCTTTTCAGGGCCCAGGGTGAGCGCAGTCGTATCACTGGTGAAGATGACGATAATGGCTACAGCATCGCAGCATCAACCAACAATGACCAATGATGACCGACAACAACTGACATACAATGGCAGGCGGAAGTGACACTGCGATGCTTGCATGCTGGCTTTGTGTTAGTGTTTAACAGTCCTTGTTCCGTAGCCTATTATTGCCTCAATCCTTGTTCTGCAACCACTGTTGATGATGTGGACAACAATGGCAATCTCAGAGGATAACATACTGCAAGTATATTGCTATGACAAAACTATGACAGTGTGTGTGCAAAGAAGAAAAGTATTGTGCATGAGCATCTCAAAAGGTTTGCATTGCCATTGGCCAAGAAGAACATGTGATGACACATGCCAAATGGTGGCCGAAGGTCTGACTCTGAAGTGACAACTTTTGTCTGAAAATGTGTGCCCACCATGAACTGTTGTTTTGCTTGCACATAAAATGTGCAAAAGCGACAGTAAGAACAAGAGACAGTTCAGTCATCAAACAAAATAGAGAGAAGGTATGCAAAATGAGTATG
>JAKELI010000780.1:0-20295 GCA_021525025.1 Lactarius hengduanensis | reverse complement strand
CTTGGCTCCCAGTCGGTGTTTGTTTTTGTTGTGGTCGTGTTTGGTAGTTGTTGTCGCACAGTTCAAAATTGAGTGTTCGAGTTCGACATTCAATGTTCAATGTTCAACGTTCAACGTTCAACGTTCAACATTCAACGTTCAGCATTCAGTGGGTAAACAATAGAGTAGCTCAGTAGGTACATTATTACGCCTGGTTAGGGATGCCACGGTCCGGTCCGGATTGGGGTTCGGACCCGAACTGCACCGGACCGCACCCGAGGTCCGGTTCGGGTTCGGGTCCGGTTCGCCGCCAGGGTAGAGGGTCCGGTTCGGGGTTCGCCATCGACCGAGGTCGATGCGAACCCGGTCCGGACCGGACTGCACCTCGAACCGCTGGCCTTGCGATTACAAAAGAATGGCCCCAAACGCACAGTACAATTGGGCAGGGGTACTCCCGGGGTACTCGGTCACGGTCTTAAAGATACAGAAACAGATGGATTTTGAATATCTATGGGTAGCTAGATGGATTTTGAATATCTATGGGTAGCTACTACAGGAACTAGCCTATCGCTGCGCAGCCCACCACCGTCATTGTCACCATCACCGTGCTGCACCATCGTCGTCATCATCGCTATCGCTGTCGCTGCACCGTCGTCGCCGTCGTCGTTGCTGTTGCTGTTGCTGCACCGACGTCGCCGTCGTCGTTGCTGTCAATGTCACCGTCAGCGTCGTAACTGCCGTCGTGATTATGGGGCTGCAGGGCATGGAGGGGCAGTGGTGTAGTTGGCGGTCCACGCGGGGAAGCGATTTCGGTGGTGGTGCCGACGATGGCGGGCAAGAGGGCGGGCGTTTCTCCAGGGAAGCTGTGTAGACCTGCAAAAAATGTCAGCGCGTCGTATTTCGAACGAACCACTATCATGTCGTCGGTCTTGTGAACACCTGCTGGCTTGTATAAGAGGGACGGCCACTTATTAGTGGGGAGGACACAACGAGCAGACGAGTTTGGACTTACGATCATCCGTGGGGGAAAGGATTGATACAAACGGCTGTTCTGAAGGTAGGCGAAAAGATTTGGCGACTCGAGCGCAACAATGGGAAATACCGGTGTGGGACGGAGTTCAAAATTGAAATGAGACGACACAACCTCAGTATTGTATTCGGTAAAAACGAACTTCCAATGGATCCGACAAAACCATTTGGGGAAGCATGTACCCCGAGCGGTGGCCTCAAGGAAGCACATGACATGGAATGGCCCAATGACCCAGATGATGAGATTCCTATGTCCAATCGTCGTAAGTCCGCAATAGTTAATTGAGGCTTATTCTCACCTTCCTTAGACAAGAGCGCCTTGAGCGCCCCATCCCGGCAGCCCAGTGGCCCCTCTACCCAGGCCACTTTGGGCGCATTTGGCATCGCCGTTGTCACCGCAGCAGGCCAGGACTTGACCGACGATGACTCTGTGGATGGCGCTACCAAATCTGTCAGTAAGCGGCGGCCCAGCCGCATTTGCAAACCTACGGAAAAGGCGAAAGAAGCACTCGCCACACAGAATTCGAAGACCAAACGAAGCGTGGTCACCGAGGACAATGAAGATCAGGCACAGCCACCCAAAAAAAAGAAAAAAAAGAAAAACAGGACTAACGTCATAGATGAGCACGACACCGAGACTGACGAAGTCAACGCCATCGAGGAACCCCCCGAAACACCAGAGATTCGTGTATTTCCACGCGTATCTGAGGATTCTCAAAATACTTGTGCAAATAAAGCTCCGAATTCAGATGATTCGGGTAGCGCGCCGGGAGGGGAGAATGCATCGGAGGCGAAGGGAGGGGGGTCCGATGACGAATGGACATTTGAGCAGTTGGACGAGATGGCTACAAAAGATGCGAAGGTAAATGATCTTTCATTATAGGACTTGCGAATCGACTCACCTTATAACGTATATAGACCCACAAACCCAAGTTGCGCTCGAGCACTGGAGGAAGCATGAGGGTCGCCGACCTGATAAGCATATTCAAGGATGGAAAACATCCTCATACTCGGGCGGATGCACGGAAGTGTCGGCTATGGCAAGATATGGCTGGCGGGTAATGTTTCGACTTGTCGTACGCACATCATCAGGTAACTACTCATGGGTAAAAGATAGGGCCAAGTAACTGAACAACGGCACTAGACAATGGAGTACTCACAAAGAGTTGTACTTGGCCGGATGCAAACGCGAAGAAATCGAGCCGAATGTGCGCATCATGAGCGTGGTGACAGAGGCAGCGGCAGGAACCAAACAACAAGATGGACAAGGGAGCCTGGAAGATTGGACCGTGAACAAGGCGCCTCAGTGGTCGAAGGAGGGGTTGATGGAACACGTCCTCGAGTTGGTGGTGGTTGACGACCAGGTGGGAAATGTCGTTTGTTTACGATACGTGACAATTGACTTACTCAACTCGTGACAAATGTAGGCCTTTTCCCTCGTCGAGCGTGCAGCATTCCGTCGTTTGCTCAAGTTCCAACGTCCGGCTACCAAGGACAGTGATATTCCACACCGCACAAGCGTTGCCAAGGCCGTCCATGCGAAAGCGCTCAAAGTCAAGGACATCTTGAAGGACCTTTTTGCGGTGAGTGTCGTTCAGCAAACCCGAGCGCTTCATTCAGTCGCATTTTCTGCCAGAGCATCCCTGGAGAGGTATCAGTGACATTGGATACCTGGTCATCACCAGCCCGTGACCCGTACCTCGGGGTTACTGTGCACTGGGTCCATAGCACCAAGGAATCCCCTACGGAATGGTCGCTCCGCATGTTTCTGCTTGCGTTCCGGGAAGTCAAAGGTAACCACAGCGGTGAAACCTTGCCAAGGCGGTGATGGAGATCATCAAAGCGGCTGGGTTGAAGTCTAAGGTAAGTGTTGCGTTCTACAATATATGTCGATTCGTTTGATTTGGAGTAGATCGGTTGTATCACGTCGGACAATGTTGCCTCCAACGACAAGATGATGAGACATCTCGAAGTCGAGTTGGACACGATCGAACGTGAATGGAAAGCTTCGGATCGACGTGTGAGGTACGTGGGTAGTCTAACATTCGGAATAGCTTCTAATATCCTGTAGGTGCATTGCACACATTGTACACCTCGCAGCCAAGCATATTGTCGAGGCGTTCACTCGAAATGGCCCAGCCATGGAGTCAGAAATGGCAACAGGTGACTTGCAAGACTTGGCAACGGGCAATACAGAAGTCGACGAAACTATGTACGCATCTGGGGACTCCCTCGGAAGGTTATGGGCGTTCATAAATCAGGTGCGCAATCGTTGTGATCCTCATGGGCGAAAGCTGATAGCGATCAGGTCCGACTTTCCCCACAAGCGACCACTTTTTTCTTCAAGTGTTGTGCTGAGGAGACCTGCCCCGTCTCGAACTCATCAAATATGTTCGGACGCGCTGGTCCTCGATGTACGACTTACTCGAGCGCGCGTTCTTGTTGAGAAAGGTATTTCCATGTCCCCTTAACGTCGCACCTTGCATCGCACTCTATCTCATTCATCATCAGGGCATCACAAAGTTTATTCAGCTCGCCGACGATAGCTCACATGTCCCCGACCTACAGAAGAAGAGTTACGCCGATTTCAAGCTTACCTCCGACGAATGGGATCACCTCGATCTCCTTCGTCAAATACTCGAGGTACGGTAATCCAAGTCTCTCACACAGACGCTTGCTAAACCTGTAACGCAGCACCCTGCTCTCGCACAACAACAGTTCTCTTCTGAACGTTTTTCCACAGTTTCCCGCATCTTTCCGATAATCGAGTGCTTACTTACAGCGATGGAAGCTGCTCAGAGGGCCGCGAAGTTTGGGCCAATCCGAGATGCCATAGCCGCTGGTGTTTCCAATCTCTCGAAATGGTATCGAACGCTCGATAACTGCCGTGTGTATGTAGTGTGCAATGGTGCGTCAAACAACTTGCACGGGTTCGTAGTGTGGTCGACTAATCTACTCCCAAGTTCTTGATCCGTCGATCAAACTAGGATACATCAAGAACAACTGGAGTCCTGAGTTCATTTCGCGTGCCAAGATGATCCTTGCCGTGGTTGTAGAGTCCTCCGTTGTTTAAACTTATGGTCCGGATACTGAGTATTCAATCCAGTTTGATGAATACAATCAAGCTGCTCAAGACGTTAGAGAGGTAGCCCCGTCTTCGCAGCCAAGTTCGTACTAGAATACCCATTCCGATTATCTCCCATTGACATAGATCTAGATCTACCGAACAACAACAACGTAGGCTACGGATCAAATTGGGTCCAGATGTCACTCGGGGACGAGAGCGACGACGAAGGGATTGCTGACCCTCGCAAGGAACTCAATCAGTATTTAGGCTCTAAACGTGAGAAGCTACGGGAAGGGCTCGTTGAATGGTGGGGCGTAAGTGTATTGTTTATATTGTTAGGATGTCTAACTAACAAATCATGACACCGTTAGCATAATTCCGCCCGGTATCCTACTCTGTCTCTCATTGCACGAGATTATCTCGCAATCCAAGGGTCGTCCGTTGCCTCAGAGCGTGCCTTTTCGAGCGGTCGTCTCACCGGAACATACTTACGCAATCGACTCAAAACCGACACATTTGAGGCGCTTCAAATTGTCAAAAGTGGTTTTCGGAATGGCATTATCGATACCGGCAAAGAAGCCGCAGCTCATGTGGCAGCGGAATGGGACTTTGGTGGTCTTATTGATGCAGAAGATTCTTCAGACCCTATCTAGATATTGTAGTTGTTCCGTTGGTTGCTCCGGTTGTGGGTAGTAGGGTTAGCAAATACGCACAGAACCCATTCAAGACCAACGCTAGATTACTTTATGCCATAAATAGTTGAGACAGTTGACTACTAATGTCACAAGTGACAAATGACCCAAGAAACGACCATGCGTCCGAGAAATGGTCTGACAAAATTGGCCAAACCCTAAGGAAACTGGCATGGGAAGGCGGTGCGCCCTCACACCTGCACACTGTCTCGACTCCAGCATGCTACCTGACATGGAATCCCTCAGGCTGCCACACCTTCGCTCTATTCTCCTCACAACGCTAGAACCTCAAAACAACAGGAGCTATTCGACCTGCTCGTTCTACACCGGCGGAACCTCATTAACTTGTTCGACGTTAGTCCCCCCAGTGAAGACGAAAGGAGAGAATTACAGAGCGGCACGTAGCCTACATTACTTGATAGTACTCGACTAATCACTTTTACATCAGGCAAACGTACTGTGGATGGTCCTTTTCCAACGGACTTCAACCACAAGAGGTGAGTATCGATCTCTTTGCCTCTATTCGGAGTTCTCACGGTTTCTCTCAGCTCGTAGTGCAGTGAGCCCTTGCATGCCCTACCACTCTGTCCTCGACGAAAACTTGCGCACGCACAGAGGGGAAAGTGCGCCCACATCCCGAAGATCTACCCTCTCTTCCCTTGCTCTCATCGCCATGTCTTACCCATTTGACGCCCCGAATGCAACGTCTGCGGATAGCGACACCGGAGACCCCCTGTATCTGAATACTCATCGACAACAAACGTCTCTCAGGCTACTATTGAGGCGTCCTCCCCAAAGGTTCGCTCTGTCCAAATGACCTTCGTGGACCATTCCGGAACCTGACAGTGTCTATAACATGATCCCTTGCCTCCTCGAGCTCGGAACCGCCACCGTAGAACACCTCCGCGTCTAGGGCGACCCTCAATGCCGCACGTAACCCCGCATTTCGGCGCGAAGGTGACGGTGGGGGTGAAAGCACGACGGAAACGCCTGAGGACCCAGGTAACGCGGAGGGGAATAGTCGTCTATATAGCACGATTGCGGAAAGCAGCATACGCACGCCTCGTTCCTCGTCGTCGGCGTCCGAGTCATCGGAGTGATCGATCTCCTCATGTCGGACGAATGCACCATTGTAGATGCGCTCCAGTAGGTCCACAAGCTCTGCGCTACGCCCTCCCAAGGAGCGTCCTGCATCAATTACGGCCCGCCGTTCTACTTCTTCGCGGGCGTCCTTCTCGGTATCACAGACCTCGGTATCTCCCGATTGCACATCTCGGCCAAGTACAGCATCCACGAACGTCCGCGCAGCAACATGTGCAATGGCCTTGCGCACGTTGCGCACAGCGAGCGAGCTGAGCGGGGAAAGACTGACATCGCACGTCTTGGCGAGACTGGCAGAGGCTTCCTCAACAGTCATCGCGCCAATAACGGCGCGTTCGAAAGGTCGCACAAGCCGCGCATGGTTCCTGACAGGTTGAAAACAGCACGGTAGGTAAGCGCTCCTCTCACCTCGTACACGCGCACGCGCACACATTCTCTGCTTATGGGTTTCACGCGGGTGTGGGTGTGGGTGCGGGTAGATAGCTGTAGAAGTTCTGTATTTTATTTTAGAATTTTAGAATTTTTTTAGAATTTTTGTGAGGGTTCGGGGTTCGGTTCGGGTTCAGCCACGTCTGAGCCCCGAACCGGACCTGAACCGGACCGGACCTCTGAGAGGTTCGGGGTTCGGCATGAGAGCCCGAACCGGACCCGGGTCCGGTTCGGGGTTCGGAAAAAATCGTCTCCGAACCGGACCGCACCGGACCGCGGCATCCCTAGCCCTACCTAACGCGCGGAAGCCGGGCCAGAGCCCAGATGTGAGGGAAAATACAAATTAAAGTACACCCCTGGTATGGGGGTAGTGTGGGACTCAGTGCACGTCGTCGTCGCCATTGGTGGCCTGGGTCTGTGCGCACTCCTACCCACTAAAACCTCACAGTCATATGTCCACCTATCCGGCAGACCAGAGGACTTCTTCAGTGCTTCTTGCCAGCTGCCTCCAGGCTGGGGGAATGGAACGGCTCTGTCACGGTCCGGTTTGTGGACACTTACTGTACGGTGATGACTCCCTCAGTAAGCGTAATTAGTCATGGACTAGTCGTATCAGTCAGCCGTAGTATCACATGTTTGTGGCGGTACTATGACTCATTCCTAGTAGTAGCTGTAGTAGGGTTCGAGCTACTTACGCTACTAGTCGTTCGTATTCGGGAGGAGCTTTAAAGCTACCTCGTAACTGTATAAGTAGCACGTATCGAAGACCAGAAGTCCCCATTCTGGTCTTCTTCAATAGCCATCACGCTTCCATTCCTGTTCCTCTTCTTGTGTGTCTGCCTCCTCGTTCGCTTGTCTCTGATAGAGCAAGTCGTCATCGACCTACGCCTAGTGGAACTCGCCCTAGTGCTCCTTATGAACACGTGCACCTCGAGGCCGTGTATTCGTGTCACGTGACCATCAAGTCACCAGAAACTCGCTAAGTCGTAAACGCCCTCTTAAACGGTCCAAGTCGGACTCACGCCAGTGGCGGCGTTACATTAAGACCAGAATCCATTCACCGTGGCGTTCACGACTCGAGATCGTTGGACCAACTTTCGAACATACTCCTCCGAGCGAAGGGGAGATCGCAACGTACCCGCACAATTCCTTGGAGCAGCAAGGTGGAGAGAGTACCGAGGAGACACCGGATACTTCGTCGACTTCGCATCGGGACCTACCCGATACCGACCAGTTGAGTTCAATTTCGAGAACGTCTGTTGGGTAGAGATTACGTGGAACCCGGTCAATAACAGGTGGGACGCAGTACGACCCGCAGGAAGAAACTTCAACTGCGACATCGACACAAGGGGATTACCCACTCGAGAACAGTGGGGACGCATAGACGGACAACCAGAACAAGAACCAAGTACCTCGGAACCCCGCACACCCGCACCCTCGGAAACAAGCGGAGAAGACGACCAAACCGAAGCCGACGACGAAGAATCAGAAGTCGCGGATATAGTCCAGACAGCTGAGTCGCTTCACATAACCGAACCAGAGGTCATCCACATACGCTCCCCAGCTATTGCTGCGATGGCAACAATCACGCAAGAAGATACCTTCATTAATGAAGAAGTACGACGTATTCGAGAGGAAGCTAACGCAGTCCTCCTACCCATTCACCCAAGCACGGGACATCGAATGGACGCCGACGAAGCCGCGATATTTCGCGCAGTAGGACCCGACCACCCGGACCCTCCCCCGGGACGGGGAAGCCCCCCTCCACCAAGAAGACCCGGAGGAAACTTCGGAGGAGGACCACCACGAGGAGGACCGCCGCAAGGAGGATTCCCAGCGCCGCCCGGAGGCGGTGGTGGTGGAGGTGGTGGAGGCGGTGGAGGCGGAGGAGCAGGAGGAGTACAACCCGGCGAAGACAAACTGACGGGCGAGAAACCCACCGTATTCACAGGAGACCGAGCCAACTACGAGGCCTTCCTCACTCAATGGCATCTCTATTGGGCGCTCAACGGAGACGCCCCCGTCCTACGGAACGTATACCGCAGGTGCCTCATGTTCTTGGGATACATGAAAGGACCAGCCGTCAGCAACTGGACCCTCGGATTCCTCACCTGGCTCAATGACGAAGTAAGGAGGGGAAGGGACCGATATGATGAGTATCTCTGGGATACCCTAACCGCCGGCTTTTCGGACCGCTTCTCCAACGTACTGGAACAAGAACAGGCCCAAGCAACATTGGCGAGAGGCTTCAAAATGGTCGGAGATGACATTGACACGTACGTCACCAACTTCGAGCAACTAGCACGGCAGGCTGATTACCGCCTCAACGACCGACAAACGATCGACCGGTTCACGGCGGGGCTACCGCCTGCACTATTCACCAAGGTCTACGAACTAGACAACCCAGATACGTTCAACGAATGGAAGGAAGCCACGCTGAAGCGTCAAAAGCAGTACATCCACCTCCGGGCTAGACTACACCTGTCTCGACCAACGCCCTCAACGCGTTCAAACCCTCCTCGACACCACGCATCCCTGTGGACTCCCCCTCGCAACCCACCACCAAGATATGACCCAAACGCCATGGACACGTCGGCCGATCGCTCTCGAGCTAGGCTGGCCAACGCCGAAGAAGTCCTGGGAAGGGAAAGTAGGCAATACCAAAACCAAAGAGGAGGGAGAGGCAGAGGGAGCGGACAAAGACGCGACATGCGGGAAGTCGTTTGCTACAACTGCAATAACCCGGGTCACTTCTCACGAGACTGCACGCGACCCAGAAAACAAACGCAACAGTACAGACCCCCTATAAGCCAAAGTCGCAGCGCCGAAACGGACTACTATAGTCAAGAACCATCAACAGCCCGCACTGCAAACACCTCAACACCACAAGATACGGCCAAAACCTGGCTCGAAGGGGTGCGAGGAGCGACGGACGAAGTAAAAGACCTCATATTCCAAGATCTATGGAATCAGGAGGGTTTTCGGGACGCCTAAACCCAACGGCCTGGGTGAGGGCAATTAATTGTAACTCTGTAATCATGACTCGCTTCCGTTCGCTTCGAATTCCAGTCTCGATTTGTACAAGTTACTCCATGGCCGACATAAAAGGGCTCGTAGATTCGGGAGCCACCGACAACTTTATAAGACCGGCGTTCGCGAAACGCATGGGACTAGGACTACAACCCCTAGATCGCCCAAAGAAAATATGGAACATTGACAACACTGAAAATAAAGCTGGGTCCATTACGCATTTCATCGACCTCGACGTAGAAACGAAAGGAATTAGTAGGGTCATGCGATTCCTCGTCACCGACATCGGCGACGAAGACTTGGTGCTGGGATACCCCTGGTTATCCACCTACGAACCAACCATCAGCTGGAAACACGCCACAATTCACGAAGAAAACCTACCTGTCGTCCTTCGATCCACTCACCCCTCAGAACGACAAACCGTGCTCGCAACCGCCATGACTCAAGAAGAAGCCGAAGAAGCAGTACTAGAACTCGAGGAAGCATGCCAGATCAGAACAACCGCTACCGAGTTAGCCATTGCGGCCCGACAAAACACACCAGTGGCTGCAATCCCTGAACCGTATCAATGCTTCGCTAAAATCTTCAACGAGGAAGCCTCGCATCGATTCCCGCCGTCAAGACCATGGGATCATGCAATAGACTTCAAACCCGGCACGCCTGCAAGTATCGACTGCAAGGTATACCCTATGTCACAGGAGGAAGACGGCCAACTCAAGACGTGGCTCGAAGAACAGCTAAAGATGGGTTACATCCGACCATCGAAATCGCCTTACGCCTCATCATTCTTCTTCATTAAGAAGAAAGACGGCAAACTACGCCCCGTCCAAGACTACCGAAAGATCAACGCTTGCACCATTCGCAATCAATACCCCTTACCACTCATGGCCGAACTCATCAACGACCTCGGCAACGGCCACATCTATACTAAACTCGATGTGCGCTGGGGCTACAATACATACGAGTCAAAGAGGGAGACGAACCGAAAGCCGCGTTCAAACAAATACGGACTCTACGAACCGTTAGTAATGTACTTCGGATTAACGAACTCACCGGCGACCTTCCAGGCCATGATGAACGAAATCTGCGCACCCGTCATCCTCAAACACGAACAAAAGGGGACCATCATCCGAGTCTACATGGACGACATCGGTATTGCCACTCACGAAAACGCAGGGTTACAGGCACACATTGACGCGGTCAGCGATATCCTCCAAATTGCGCTGGACCATGACCTCTACTTCAAGCCAGAAAAATGCCTCTTCCACCAGCCACGGATGGATTACCTGGGGGTCATCCTTGAAAAGGGGGTGACTCGCATGGATCCGGTAAAAATTTCAGGTATACGTGACTGGCCCCGTCCTACGAAGGTACGCGACGTACGCTCCTTCCTCGGCTTCTGCAATTTTTACCGCCTCTTCATCCGCGGCTTTGCAACCCACGCCCGAGCATTGAACCGCCTCACCCGCAAGGACGCGGACTGGACTTGGGGAACCGATGAAGAAAAAGCCTTCCAAACTCTCAAAGACCTCGTAACCTCCGAACCGGTGCTGGCACACCCCACACTCACCGACCAATTCGAATTAGAGGTTGATGCGTCGGGTTACGCGGTGGGAGCCGTACTACTACAAAAGAAAGCTGACAGCAAGAGACACCCGATAGGATACTACTCGGCCACGCTCAACGAAGCTGAGCGCAACTACGACATATACGACCTCGAACTGCTAGCGATCGTAAAAGCACTGAGGCATTGGCAACCCTACCTGGCCGGCTCCCCCCACAAAATCAAAATCTTCTCCGATCACCTCAACCTTACACACTGGAAATCGCCGCAGAAGATAAGCCGTCGAGTCGCGAGGGAAGTACTCGAGTTAATGGAATACGACTTCGAGATCCACCACATAAAAGGTGTAAACAACGGAAGAGCAGACGCGCTATCCCGAAGACCCGATTACGATCAAGGCGATCGGGACAACGAAGGAGTAGTAGTCCTCCCTGGAAAAGTGTTCGCCATACGACGAACCAAAGCACGACAACTGGTCACTCAAATCGCGGAAAACCACCAACAAGACGAGAGTAAGATCAAGCCATGGGTAGACGCTCACAAGCTCAAGAAGATCAACGACGTCTGGTATCGACAAGGAGCGAGGGTCATCACGGGCGAACCAGACGACATCCGCACCATCATCCGAAACCACCACGACCCCCCCATATACGGACACCCAGGCATCAAACGAACGGCTCGTATTATCGAGCGACACTACTGGTGGCCTCACATGTTGAAACACGTCACCGACTATGTTCAAGGCTGCGCGGAATGTCAACGCCACAAGGTCAACAACCGCCCTACGAAGGCGCCCCTAGTACCCATCACGCCGATCCCCGATGCTAAGCCCTTCGAAGTCATAGCCCTTGACTTTATCACTAAACTACCGATCTCCCAGGGCTACGATTCCATACTCACCATAACGGATCACGACTGCACCAAGGCGTCCATATTCATCCCCTGCGTCGAGGAGATTACAGCAGAAGGAACCGCAGCGCTATACGTGGCTCACGTGTTCCGAAGATTCGGGTTGCCGACCAAGATCATCAGCGACCGCGACCCTAGATTCGCGTCCAAGTTTACCCGAGAGTTGTGCCGCATCCTGGGGATCCATCAGAACGTATCAACCGCTTATCATCCACGCACGGACGGGCAGTCGGAACGGACCAATCAGTGGCTGGAACAATATCTAAGGTTCTGGACGAACGAGCGGCAAGACAACTGGGCGCATTTCCTTCCAATGGCAGAGTTCGCGCATAACAGCTGGCCACACCGTCCTGGTAGGGCATGTCTAATATGGTGGGCTTCGATCGGTTTTTTTAAAGGTGTGGGGGGAATCCTTGCCCAGGTGTGGGAAAAACCGCCCATGGTGGTGGTTGCGGTTCAAGGAGCCCTTCAATTGCAGCACAGGTCTGATGTAGAGCGCCAACGACGGTTCCATAACGAGTTTGAGGTTTACCTCAGCCTGGAGATTGCGTACCGATCTGGGCAACTACGCAACCGCATTACTCCGCACTGCTATGGTGCATTTGAGGGCGATGGGACCGACGTCCTGATCCTTGGGCTATGCGGTGACACCCTCAAAGACTGGGATGAGCTCAATTTTTCGGAGCAGTGAGTATCAGCGGTTATAGTATCAAATGTGATTGGGTTGACAATATTTCTACAGAGCACGGATCTACGGGTTGGTATGGGACCTTCATCGAGTAGGAATAGTCCATGGAGATCTTGAACCCCGGAACATCGCCCGTGTTCCAGGAGGTGGGTTCCGTCTGATCGATTTTTCAGAAAGTGTAAGACATAGCTGCGTGGAAATCTCGGTACGATATATGGTTGCTCGTTTCACTTAATACCTGATGACTTGGAATAGGGCCCATTGAACAAACGTTACAAGTGTTCTGAACTGCGAGCAATGCGGGGTGTTTTGAAGCTCCTTCAGAGACATGCTAGCGCTTTGCCACCAAGTAACGTGAGTTCGTCGAGCGATAAAGTCGCCGACACACACATTCAATAACTGGAAAAAGTAACTGGTTCATCATGACGCAAACGGCCGTCTCCCACCGCCCTTATGTGATGACAAAGAACATGATCAAAAACGCAATCGCAACGACGATGACGCTCGATATCGTCGGACACGTCGTTCTGGGTGCCTTCCCGCGATGATCGTGCACCCGCACCCACACCTGCTTCATCACCTCCAGGCTCTCCTCCGCCGCACGCAGCACCCCCTGGTCCGCCCCCAGCGTGCCGGAGAAGTGCTCCGCGTTCCGCCGCAGCCGGCCCGCTAGCTGCGTCGCCAGCTCCTCCTGCAGAAGCGCAGACGCAGGCCCCACGTCACCTGCCGTTGTTGCGCGCGCCGGTCGTGGACGGTGTCCGATCCGGCGGAAGAAATGCGCGGGATTCGTCGGCCGAGCCAAGGAGCAGGTCTACGTCCTGCCTCCGCATCCTCAGTGGTAAGGAGACCTGACGTGACGTGTGAGGGCGGTGGATATCGACCCAAGGGGAAGTGTAGATAGAAGGGAAGAAAGAAATGAGAAACATGGAGACGTCACGGTAGACGGATGCAGACGGAGACGGAGGTCGTTAGAGCGAGAGTAGAGGCATAGGTGAGATGTTTATTTTCCGAAATCCTATATACGTGTGCTTAGTAATCGGATACAGTAATGTACCGTTCCAAGCCCAGCGCGAGGACGTAGTCCTTACACCGTGCGCGCCAGTGCGGCTCTCCCCTGGGATGCGGTGGACCCAGCTTCCAATCAAGCACTGCACGACGTACAGCACAACATAAGACCGGCACCTCCCACCTGCCCGGAGAGGAAATGGACCGGTCCGTCAGTACGGGGAAAGCCAGGTGCATCACGAGACTAGCAGGCGGTGCAGCAGGAACGCCCTGGGACTTCTCGTTGCCTTTGCATATCGGGCCACGAGCGCACCAGACGGTAAGACGAGCAAGATCCCCACGGTACAGAGCGCGCCATGCACGAAGCTCGCAGAACCGCCGCCGACGGCATCGTCATCGTCATCGTGGCTTTCACCCTCATCTTCTGCCTTCTCGTCGTCGTCGTGGTCATCTTCTTCTTCTGGATGGGTGTGGGAATGTCTGGGGTGCACTGGGGGAGGAGGGGGGAGCGGGACTGGTGGCTCGGCAGGGATGGTAGGGATGCGCGTTAGGCTGAGCATGCCGCGGCCAATTTTGTGGTGTATCGAGATGGGAACATCAGAATCCGCCGATCCCGGGGGCGTGCGACTGAACGCCCAGATGATGTTCTGTATTCCATCCATCCGGCGGGGCCTGCGCGAAACGTCAAGTACAAAAAGCCGCGTATATATGCACAATACATACATTCCGAGTGAACGCCATTTGCGGGTTCTCCACGGTGACCTGCACAGAACGCAATGAAGAAACGAAAAAATGGCATAGGAGAGCACGCACGTAGGGATCGGTGATCGAGAGCTTGGCGGTGAACGGCGGGTGCGGATCTGTGGCTTCGTACGGCACCTTGTGTTGCGAGAACGCCAAGGAGTTGTACTCGCCATCTGCGCCGCGCAAGGGCCACACGATGGGGCCATCGCTCATGTTACGCCCAAAGCCGCTAACGTGCGTGGGCTGGACGTCAGCACGACGGAGAGAGGTCGGGTGTAAGCGTATATGGTCATCCAGCCCAGCATCTGGTTGCCCGTGGTGCGCAGGATATCTGGCGCACGAGTCAGTAAACCTCGCGGGCGCGTGAGAATAGACCACGTACATCGTGTTGTGCCGCCATCCACGCTACATTCGATACACATCACCTATCAAAGCCATACGGTCTCACCTCCTGTTTGAGGAAAGAAAACCTCCACGCACATCGCTGCATATTGTGTCGTGGGAACCAGTCGACTGCCATATTTCCTGCACCGACCGGAGCGGTTGAGAAAGTTGTGCAGCGTGCGAGATGATAAAGACGCACCAAGTCGGACTCGGAGGAGCCGGTCTTGATGGGGGATGGGGCAAGGAAAAGGGCGCGAGGTCCTCCCTGAGCGCTGAGGCGGCGCGCGAGAGCAGTAGGTGGACAAGCTCCTTCCCGCGCCGCGTCGGCCGTCCGTCGTTGAAAGAGGGCAGAAAGAGGAGGATATCTTCGCCGCGTCCGCCACGGAGGTTTTGGATACGGCCTGCAAACGCGACGGACAGCGTCAGTGCCCCAGAAGTAAGGAAGGTGCAAATCGCGCCACGCGCACCTTGATGAGGGTGTCTATCAGCGCATCTTCCTGCTCGGCAGCTCCACGCCCTTAGCCCTGCAGCTGCGCGAGGAGGGCCTTCCGGGCGTCCTGGGCGAGGAACGCGGCGACAAGCACGCGGAGGCGCTCACGGATGATCTTGTCTTCGTCTTCCATGGAGTCATCTGAGGGCTCGATTTGGTCGCAGAGGACGCCGAGGGTGACCTCGGAGTCGGCTCGAGGTGCTGTTTGAGTGTCATATTGACCACAGCGACTTCCTCCGGTCCGTCTGTAAAGAGTGGGGAAAACCGCCAACAACAACATTAAGACGTGATTCCCCACTAGGGACAAAAAGAAGGCCAGGTGGGAACGCACCGCTCTGTAGCAATTGCACCAACGCGTCCACGTTCCGCTCCAACAACCTAGGCTGCTCCTCAGACATCCGAACGATAGCCTTGTAGCCCTCGATTCGTATCTGTAAAATATAATAAAAAGCGTCAGCTGATGAGCGGTACGTTGTGTTACCCGCACGACGCACGTTGGGGTCCTGGTCTTCACAGAGATCATACACGGCATTAACTTAATAGCGTCTTCGTCGAGATCCGGGAACGCCTTGAAAAGCTTGGCGATATTGCTGGCGGCCATGCGTCTGAGCGACGTATGGTGGGAACGGGCCAGCTTTATCGCGTGATTCAAGGCATGTTTTCTCTGCACGGGGGGTGTGTATGCGTGAGCGGGAAAAAAAGTGGGAATGGGGGATGCAACGCACGACGGAGTTTGTGTCTGGCACCACATGGTCGGCGCAGCCAATATCGCGCTCTTGTTCGGAGTTCGGCTAGACCGCCGGACATAAACTATTTTTTTCAAACAGAAAGTGTCAACACCGGGTCCCAACTTAGAGAGCGAAGTTGCAAGGGGGGAGGGAGGAGGCGGCGTGGAAGGGTGGGGTGCAAATTGCAGAGGGCGGCACGGGCGAGCCGCGAGGTGAGACTGGTGAGGCGAGGCGAGGCAAGCCCTTAGACAATCTATGACATGATTATACCTTGTTCGACCGATTTCTGGCTGGGCTGGACCAATAGACAAAAGTCGTCACTCGCAGCCAAGAGTGCAACCCTCCTTTCCAGTCCTCTTCGTTTGATCGAAAATTATTCCCAGCCTGCCAGTATATAACACCCTGGGAGCATTCGGAATTACGCGTTATCGTTATCGCGTGGACAGCTCGTGGTCACCTAGACGCTCCAACCGCACCCTCACTCTATCCCCCATCACACTAACCTTCAAAACACTCTTCTATCCAGTATGGCTGCCGCACAAGATTTGGAGCACAGGCCTTTGTCTTCGAGATCGTGCGTAGATCGCCATTATCCCGTGCCTAGTTGATAGTAACCCACCACTCCAGCCTGGGTCCCTCACCATCGCGAAATCCAGGAAGAGGGTGCGTCAATCCCCTTTCTTGTCTTCCGATACTCGGTCACGAACCGCCCTTGGACAGCCCTCGAGACGCCGAGCCGCAGGGAGGACCATCCCAGCTCCGTGTTGATGTGACGGGTATGCACTCGAATCCTGACCCGTTGATTCCTCGATAAGCATTTTAATTCCTTTTTCAGTCCTCCGGGCAGACAATCTTCCTAAACTCAAGAATATTTTTGGCCTAAAGTTCTTTGTTACTGTCGCCAGTCAGGCGACAGAAAAGAAGACACCAAGTGTTCCGGCCAAGAGGCAGACGGCGAGATGGGGCGAGAGTCTTGGTGCCTTGTAAGGCATCGCTATTTAGTCCTCTTCTTCGGCTGAGAGATCTGTTCAGCATTCTACAACCGTCTACACCTCTTATACTAAGTCTTTATGCGAAACGGAAGGCACGTCAAAACACCCTTATTGGAACGCATGAGATGATACCCGTCGAATCCCAAACCGGTTCGTTTCTTATTAGAAACCTCGCTTGTTTGACTACCTAACATCTCGGGTGATAGACACACCTTTTGTCCTCACTGGCGATGGACAGGCTGGGGAGTCGGTGACGCTTTACTTGACAGTCAATGTGTCACCGAACACAACTTCCGATCCGATCTCGCCCATCAACGCCCCCATTATCCAATCAGCCACAATCAACGACTCGCCTTCTGGAGAAGCTGAGGAGCCCTCTGTGGCCCAGGAGTCCACGGATCCCACTCGACCCACCGTCACCGCCGGCCCTGAAACTCTCTCACCTCCTCCCGATCGCCTTCCCAGCGAGATGAGCACCCCTATCCCGCCAGCCGCCGATCGACGGGGAGTGTCACCTGCCGAGAGTGCTCTCCATGGCACCGACGAAGCTATAGCGACAATCAATCTCTCAAATAAATGGGAAGGTGCTCTCGGGAGGATCAAGTGGGTGATGGATACTGTGAGCCCCGTTGCAGAGGTGCGTTATATTGTCCGCCCTTTTTGCCATTCCTTGACCAAGCCGAATTTTGTCCTTAGTATCACCCGTACGCAAAGATGGCATATGGTCTACTTTTTGCGATCCCCAAGGTGATCTGTTTGCGCTATTGTTGGATTGAAATATTCATGCATGTTTATCTGGGTGCTAGACCCTCCTAGAACAGTTTCAACGCGACGACAACATCGGAACGTTACTTGTCGCCATGCACGATGCGTTTGATTTCGCAAACCAGGAAGACCGTTTCAAAGCGATCGGACCTGATTCGAGGCAGGCACAAATCCTTACGCTCATGTTGCAGCATGTCTGTAATTGCTGTGACTTTATCCGGTCATACGCAAAGGATTCGCAATTATGTACGTAATATTTACCCATTTCAGTGGCCGACGCAAACACGAGGTTTTCAGGGAAGCGGATATTGAAGAATGCAGGCGGCCAAGTCGACAAAGATATCGAGGACTTCCGCGCCACCCTTCTCGATCACCGAAAGGCTTTCTTGGACGAGGCTAACATCACCACAGAGATAACCGCACTCCAAATTCTGGACGATGTGGGAATAATTTCGGCCGATGTCGGCAGGATTTCGAGTCAGCTCGACGGGATGACTACCCAGCTGAAATGGGTGTCTAGCCAAGTGTCGGATGCCGGTACGTAGTTCTGATACCTTAAACGTTATCGATCTGACAATCGTTATAGAACTGGACAGAAAAATCGGAGAAATCCCATATGGGACAGGTTCACGATTCACGCCCGGCAAGGGCTGTCTTACGGGAACACGCACGGCCTTTCTGGACTTCATTGAAAATTGGGTGAACGACCCCACTTCGGAGCGCTGTCTCGTTCTTTTCGGGCACGCAGGCACGGGAAAGTCATCGATTGCGCACGAAATCGCACGTCGCTTCGACAAAATCCATCGGCTTACGTCATCGTTTATCTTTCTACGGAAGGAGCAATCCAAACGGGAGGCTCATCACCTCTTCACGACTCTTGCTCGCGATCTCTCCGACCGCTATCCTTCGTTTAAAGCTGCGCTGGGAAGTGTCGTAAAGGACAACTCCTCTCTTCGAACTGGAACCCGTGACTACGCTACCCTGTTCGAATCCCTTATCCTGGAACCGCTTAAGGGTCTGCACATCGTTGGTCCTATTCTTGTCGTAATCGATGCCTTGGACGAGAGTGGCGATGTAACTGATAAGAAAGGCTTACAACAATTTCTTGCCGAAGCCATTTCTAAACTGCCATCAAATTTCCGTGTACTCATCACCTCGCGACCCGAGCACGCCATCGAGTCTGCGTTCGCCAGACGCGTCAAAATCAAATATATGGATGATCCCGAGCTGGCTGCTACATATAACGATATTTTCGTGTTTCTCCAGAAGGAGCTTCCTCCAGACGTCAAAACCTATTGTGGCGAGCTGACCAAAAGGGCAGAGGGTTCGTTTCAGTGGGCAGCGGTCGCATGTGGATACATCTTAAACCCTCCCGACGTCTTTGGCTTGAGCCAGATAAATTGTATAAATCACCTTTTGAAACTCACTCCGGATCGCGGTGGACAAGACCCGTTGGATGAATTGTACAAAGAAGTCCTTGAAGGATACTTCACTCACGAGAACTCACGGCTACTTTTTCGCTCAGTCGTCGGACAGC
This sequence comes from Lactarius hengduanensis, assembly GCA_021525025.1. Classification (NCBI taxonomy): domain Eukaryota; kingdom Fungi; phylum Basidiomycota; class Agaricomycetes; order Russulales; family Russulaceae; genus Lactarius; species Lactarius hengduanensis. Next base: position 1,162 of record JAKELI010000780.1, on the reverse strand, counting down.
TCATTGCCTCATTTGAACCCCTCAGTATCCGCTCCTTGATCACCCTGCGACACGCCTCTAACCACGCCTCCGACGGTCGTGCCGTCGTTGTGTTACTCCGTCGCCTAGGCTCGTTGTTGAGTAATGTGAATTCCTCCGATGAAAACCTTCCCATCATTCCCCTCCATACCTCATTCCGCGATTTCCTCACAAATCAAGACAAGAGCGACGATTTTTGTGTCGACCTTCGTGACGTTCACCATCAATTGGCGCATTCGTGTCTCGATCTACTGCTCAAAGACCTCAAATTCAACATCTGCAATCTGGAAACGTCATATCTCGCCAACAAAGATGTCACAGACATCAGCTCCCGCGTCGATAAACACCTCCCACCCGCTCTGTCGTACGCGTGTCGTTTCTGGGACGATCATATGGAACATATTGGTTTCGAAATCGATCTGTTTGGAAAACTTGGAAGTTTCTTCTCGAAGAAACTTCTGTTTTGGTTGGAAGCCCTCAGCTTGAGAAGCGATGTGCGTCTTGCCTCCGCAGCGTGCTTGGCTGTGAAGGTGTGGTTAGGCTCTGATCAAGTCGGTAAAGAAGGTGTACGTACAATTGTTGATTCGACGAGGAAGGCGGACAACTAATAGCTACGATAAACAGGTTTCCAGGCAGAACTAGAGATATTGAGGTCGTTGGTCAATGATGCGTCTGTATTTATACGGCATTTCGGGATGGCGATGGCAAAGAGTGCTCCACATGTATCTCTCTGCTCTACCATTTGCGCCGTCTGGTTCTCCTGTCTCTGCGTGTTATTCCAGCTCATTTCCTCGAACATTACGCGTGGATCGTGGGCGAATTTCTCACTGGCCATCATCGGAGATGGTGATTCCAGATTCTGGCGGCGGGTTCATTCCATTTCGATCTCATCGGACGGCCATCGGATCGTCTCAGGCTCTTCCGATGGAAGAATTCGTGTGTGGAACGCCAACACGGGAGAGACGGAGGCGGGCCCATTTACCGGTCACACGCATCGGTCAATTCTGTGGCATTCTCGCCAGATGGCCAGCGGATCGTCTCAGGTTTGCACGATCGAACATTCGTGTGTGGAACGCCAGCACGGGAGAGACGGAGGCGGGCCCATTTACCGGTCACACGTTTCGGTCAATTCTGTGGCATTCTC
>JAKELI010000078.1:0-136200 GCA_021525025.1 Lactarius hengduanensis | reverse complement strand
AACAGATCACGACGCTCAAAAGCGGCAATATTCATCCCATGCCAAGAAGAATAAAGCGCGGAGGGAACCCGCCCTGTACGCGACCCACGTCTTCTCTCGATTCGGACTACCAGCGCGTGTTATTAGCGATAGAGATCTGTGCTTCGCATCTAGGTTTACCCGCGAGCTGTGCCGGATCTTAGGGATAGAACATGAACGTCTCCACCGCTTATCACCCAGGGACAGACGGACAATCGGAACCACCAACCAATGGCTGGAACAATACTACACTTCTGGGTCAACGAGAGGCAAGACGACTGTACACACTATCTGCAATGGCAGATTCACGCACAACAATTGGCCCAATGAAACCACGAGATCTCCCCCTTTAACGTCCTCATGGGGGTATACCCTCGCGCTGACTGGACAAGACAGACCTTCCCCTATTCCACAGGTGGGCGTTGTGCCTTGAACAATTCAGAAAGGCTAGAACACGCACCCAGGAACTGATGATCAAAGCGCAGCAGGGGTGGATCAAACACAAAAGATACGCCCAGGTACCAGATAGGCGACCTCATGTGGCTCGAAGGACGCCACCTCCGGACCAACCAGCCAACCGCAAAGCTTGCGCCCAGAAGACATGGTCCGTTTAAGGTCACACAGGTGATGTCCGCAGTCAACTATCGCCTAGAACTTCCCACGCAGTGGAGCATCCATCCAGTGTTCCACATGGACCTTCTGACCCCTTATCGCGAAACTCCCACACACGGTCCAAACTATCAGCGCCCACCACCGGATCTAGTAGGCGGAGAAGAAGAATATGAAGTCGAGAAGATTCTAGATTCTCGGCGATTCGGCAGAAGCAAGAAATTGCAATACCTGGTCAAATGGTGTGGGTACCCTGACTCGGACAATCAGTGGGTCTCGAAAGATGATGTCTTCGCCGATGACGCAATCCAGAACTTCAAACGTTCAAACCCCGCTCGAGAAACACATATAAGCGCAGGGATTTTGGAAAGGGACGTCCCCATCTCCCACTTCTACACTCCCTTCCACTCATATTAACCCAGACCTCGATGCCCGCTGTAGAAGTACACTATGTCCTCGACGACCTACTCCCAATTGCCGTCCAACCCGACCTCATTGTCCAGAACGCGCCATCGACACCCCTGTCGATTCCCCAGCCCCTTCACCCAGGAGCCAGTCGTCCAGCTTCCCCCGTACTATCCCTCCTTTCTACGACGTCCAACACCGCAGTGGGATCATCCCGCAGTCCTTCGCCTACGCCATCTCATACAGAAAGCACAACGTTTGCGACCTACGTACCGACACGACCACCTTCCCGTACGGACGAAGCTGCAATTCAAGAAGACCGGGACTACAACCGGTATCTTTCCCAAGAGCACTGCCCCCTCAACGAGCATCTCACATACGGGAACCATCTCACCACGACGAGCAAAGAAACCCCACCACTATGCTCCTTGGATGGGGAACCTCTCACTATGTCGCAAACTACTCGACCCATGCTCCGCAGATATCGTGCGGAGAGCCACAGTCCAATTTCCCGACAGAGGGTGGAAACACCGCCACCTCACGGGTACCAATACAACAGGGGAGTCCACTATATCCCCTTTCAGATTCGCGACGCTCAAGGGAGGCTGCACCCAGCTCAGTATACGCAGCTCGTCTTTACGGCGGACCCATTCGTCCTCGCCTACCGACGAGGCAGCGACCAGCAGTACGGAAAGTCGGTGCACGCAGCCCCCGACTATGACAACACCCCATCCAACCCCTACACCGACGACGACTTAGTTTACCTCGATCGAGAGGGGGAACTCAAGGAAGCGGTCGACACAGCCCTATTGGGCATGAAAGACCTGACCCTCACAGCAGAGGTACACCGATACCGCTGCATTCAAGCCAGGTATGCCGCCAAGGAAGAGGAGTTGAGGAAGAAGATCGACGATGTTACGGTTTCGCCCTCGACCGTCCCCCGATCACCCGCCAAGACCCCAAAGAACACTGCAAAGAGAAGAAGTCCCTCGTGTATTGCCGAGGAGGAAACTCAAGTTATGAGACTTGTGGCTGAGAGTGCCCAAGTAACCAAAGCTGAGTCATGTGACTATTACTACCACCCTGGAAGCGCTCAGAAGCCTTGGGAGTAGATCACGTGATCTCTCGTAATCGCCTGTCATGTGACCCTGGCACGTGACCTGGCCAGACCCGCACCAGATGGTTCCAGATGAGCTTGTGCCTGGACTGACCTAGACTGCCTCGTGTTTGATGACTCGTACGTGCCTGTATCGATTGTGCCTTGATTCTGATGGCTGCATGCCTTGTGTTCCTTATCTCTGACTCGTGCCATGAGTGCCTTATGCCATTGGCTGACTGTTATCTCTGACTTGTTGTGACTCATTCCTAGAACCCGTGTATTAGGGTTTCGGAGTTGCAAGCTGGGGTTCAAACCTCCTTGCTGTAGTATATAGCTTTGGGCTTATGGTTGCTGAAGACCTAAGCTTAACTTCTTGGACTATACCACCCAACTGCCTAGCCACTCTCTAGCTGTCTTGCTAGTGTGCGCTGAATAGACCCTTGGTTGTTCTACCCATCCTGTTCTTAGCTGTTGGCTGTCTGTAAAGCGCCATATCCCTTCCTTCATTCCCTTTCCTCTCACTGCCGTCTTATACCGACGCACTGTCCATACTCCGCTTCATTGTATTTGTTGCCCTCCTTACCTTGTGGGTCGCCCTTATACGTCTCTCTTACGAGATCGTGCAAAGCCGAGTATCCGAGTTTGACATCCGCTGTGATCGTTTGGTCTACGAGTAGCCCTATTGCCGATTATAGGAAGTGCGCCCGGTGGAGCGTAACAGACGAGCTGGATCGGATCGGACTAACCTGCCGCCAGTGCATTATTCGGCTCCAGCGAGCCAATGCCATCAGGCGCATCCAGAACGAGCAGGAGTCGTACCGCCTGGGAGTAGAGGAGGGACAGCGCGTTGCCCTCATAAGGGAGGCCTTGCAGGGCAGTCGACCTGGGGGCTCGACCCTGAGAAGGTGGTGATGTTACGGTTCGGACTAACAGAGCATTTCGGCCCGGAAGTGGACACTGACGTACAAGGGTATGACACCGCGTCAGCAGCATATAGTCATGGACTTAGTTGATCAGTCAGCCGAGTAAGCTCCGGCGCATGTGATAGTGTACAATACGGCTCGGATCATGACTCACTACTAGGATAGCTGTACTAGGGTTTGCTCTACTTATGCTATAGGCTAGTAGTACTTGGAGCGGCGCTTGAAAGCCCACGCGTACCTGTATAAGTAGTTCCAAGTAAAGACCAAGAACAGTATCTTGGTCTTCTTCTAATACCACCATCTTCTATTCGCATCCGCACTAAAGGGACCCTTCCCCTTTCAGTGAGTCGTCCGGCATATCCCCTTAGACCAGGGATCCCCGTGACTTATCCCAAGTCCCCTTGGGCAGTGGAATACCCCTTGGACGCTACGTATCACCAAGTGTTCCTTTATCACAACGAACGAGTCGCACGTCACTACCGAACCTTCTACATAGTCGACCACGACTCTTGGGACAACTTGAAGATCACCAACATTCCCCCTTACGGGCTACAACAAGGAGACGACCTACACGGGTACAAGGCTGGAGCAGAGGAACGTCTATTCCCCCACCCCGCTCATCATCACACGACCCCCGCTAACAGGAATTACTACACGCTTCGGATCGCAACCACTCAAGAGGCCTAAGTCAGGCAAACATCCGTGGTAGACGTTACACCTATAAAGGCAAATCAGCACGTCACACTTCCCCAGGTGAATTAACCTACATGGATCTTTGGGGAAAGTATGATGTCGCGTCCATAAATGGACATCAGTACTTTGCGCTCTTCATCAACGATGCTACCCGATATATAACTGTCACCTTCCTAAAGGGGAAGGATCAGGCAGCCAAGGCAGTGAAAGACTATTTGACGTACCTCAGAGCGAACAATCGTCCTCCCCGTGCGACTCGCACAGATCGGGGGAAGGAATACCTCAATGAGGCATTACTGACGTGGTGTCGTGAGTGCGGGATCACAAACCAAGTAACCGCACCATACTCACCTGCTCAGAATGGCATTGCTGAATGCGCGAATCGAACATTGGTCGAACTTGCTTGTGCAATGCTAAAGGGGGGAGATTTGCCCGAATTCCTCTGGGAACAAGCCGTTGAACATGCGGTGTATATTTGAAATTGTTCCTATTCGAGAGTTGTCGATGTCATGCCATATCAATTATGGTTCCAAAGGAAACCGGACATGACGCACCTTCGGGGATTTGGAGCACCCATTTGGATACTTCTGCAAGGCATGGCCGAGCAGAGGAAGATGCTCCCCAAGTCTAAGAGACAAGCATACATCGGTTATGAAGATGGAGCTAAAGCTGTCAAATATTATAGCGCAGACATGCGGAAGGTACTTACCTCCCGCAACTATAAATTCCTCTGTCCTCCTGAATATCCCAAAATGCCCAAAATGGTTGTTATCGCACCTGGTGCACAGCACAAAGGGGAGTTCGGTAGAGGTGCTCTGTCCACAGGCAGAGCCAGACCTGCGTTAGGCGGCATACCGAATATGGATGCAGCCAGGCGACGTACCAAATATGGATGTACAGCCATGGGAAGACCTAGATGGTAATAGCCCAATACACACAGGCCAGAAGAGGAACAATAGCTTAGACTCACCTGAACCACCCAAACCACCCTGCAAAACGTGAGGCATATGCGTGGACTATAGACACCTAAATGACCTGTTTTCCAATACAGAAAATGAAGTCATGGCCGCGCAAGCCCATGTTGACAGAGGAGATCAGCCGAATAGCCTAAACAAGGCCAAGGCATCTCCTGAATGGTCAGAGTGGGAGCATGCAGTGAAAGCCAAACTCAGCCAATTGCAGAGCACGGGAACATGGATGCTCACCAACACTCCTGCTGGTGCTATCCCAATCACCAATAAATGGGTCTTCACTAAAAAGTATGATGAATCAGGAAATATCCTGAAATACAAGGCGTGGTTAGTAGCCAAGGGCTGCACACAAAGACCAGGATATGATTACAACCAAGTGTTCTCACCAGTGGTGAGGCTCGAGACTATCCGAGCCATACTGGCCTTTGCGACGGTGCACAATCTCCGCATCCAGCAGATGGATGTAGTGATTGGCAGGGGTTTTTGAACCCCCATGGGTATGGGTACGGGTACGGAAATCCTGACCTGCACGAAACCCATACCCTTGTCACGGGTCACGGGTTTTCGGCGGGTACGCAAGTTGCCGGTCTGGGAGTTGGAACGTGTCAACAACTCTGTCCATGCGTCGTCACAACCGTCATCATCGAGGTCCAACGTTCAGCTCCTTGATCATTTCTTGGCCCACTGGCAGCTAAGTTTTTCTTATCCTTTAAATTACTGTAACTGACCACAATGTTTTATTTCTTCTAGATTCAAATCAGTCTGAGGTTCACATGGCATGCAACCACGACGCTACGACACCGACGCGGCCTGCAAGCCGCCCCATGTCGTTACGATGCTAGCACGGCAGCATGCAAGCCCTGCCGTGTGTCACTACGACACCGACACGGCGGCATGCAAGCCTCGCTGCAGCTACGACTAGTGTTGGGGAAGTTTGGTCTCAGACCAACCCAAACCGGGTTTGAACCAAACCCAAACCGTTTAAAATGGTTTGGGTTTGGAAAATCCTGGCTCAAACTGAATGGTTTGGTTTCTGGTTTGGGGGTCCCAAACCCAGTTCAAACCGAACCGAACTGATTAAGAAAAAATATTAATAAATATTTTATAAGTGCTCAATAAGTGGTTTGGTTTGGTTCAAACTGAGTTTGAACCAAACCAAACTGAATTTAAACCAAATTTGAACCAAAATCAATGGTTTTGGGTCTCAAACAATTTGAAACAAAGTCTTAACTGATGAATTTGAACAAAATCAATTGATTTTGCCTCAAACCAAGGTCTTAAGTGGTTCCTTAAGTGGTTTGAATGAGTTTGAACCAAACTGAACTGGACCAAACCGATTAAAGACCAATTTAAAACACTTATTCTTAATCGGTTTGAAACAGTTTGGAATGGTTTGGTTCAGTTTGGAACAGTTTGGAGCAGTTTGGTTCAGTTTGGGTTCAGTTTGGGCAAATTCTAATCAGTTTGGTTTCCAGTTTGGCCAAAATGGCCCCAAACCAAACCAAACCAAACTTCCCCAACACTAGCTACGACACTGATGCGGCCTGCAAGCCCCGCCGCGTCACTACGACACCAACATGGCGGCTCGCAAACCCCGTTGTGTCGCTACGACACCGATGCGGCATGCAAGCCCTGCCGTGTCACTACGATGCCGACGCGGCCTGCACGCCCTGCCACGTCACTACAACACCGACGGCAAGCGGCAAGGTAAGGCATAGGATAGGTAGCTTACTAGTATTAAACATGCACGCAAATATATTTGAGTGAACCCGTTGATGAACCCCTGCAGGTATTCCATACCCGCTGAACCCCAGGGTACCCGTACCCTAACCCGCCAATACCCGTACCCCTGTGGACGGGTAAGGGTTTTGACGGGTATGGGTACGGGTTGACCAAAAATTACCTGGGGGTTACCCGTGCCGATCACTAGATGGATGTTAAGGGAGCATACCTAAATGGAATCCTAAAGGAGACCGTGTACATGCATCAGCCAGAGGGATATGAGAACGGAACGAGTCAAGCTTGCCTACTCGTAAAGACACTCTATGGACTAAAGCAGTCCGGGTGTGAGTGGAATAACGAGCTAGATAATAAACTGCGGAAGCATAGCTTCACATGCTCGATATCAGATCCATGCGTATATGTGTGAAGGGGAGGCGGCAACCTAGAAATAATAACCATATGGGTTGACAATCTTCTACTATTTGCAACATCAGAAGATTCAATGTCAGCAATGAAGGGAAATCTACATACCAAATGGGAAGTCACCGACATGGGTGAGCTGGCGAAAATTGTTGGAATAGAGATTGCCCACAACGAAACATCGATCATGATTTCCCAAAAGAGATATGTGGAGATTATCTTGGAAAAGGAGGGAATGCTGCACGCAAACCCTGTCAAAACACCGATGGATTCCAATCATCAAATAGGGCCAAATCCAGATGGGAATGAGGGAAGCTGAAGCAACTCGTATGCGAGGTTGCTGGGTGAACTCCAGTTCCTAGCAAATGCCACGCAGCCAGATATCGCACACACTGTAAACCAATTAGCGTGTTACACAGCGAACCCAAGTCTTGATCATGTGGCGGCCCTAAAGAGAATCCTATGGTATCTCACCGGAACGCATGAATCTGGAATTAGATATTCAACACTCCTGGGGAAGAATAAAGGGACGAACCTTTTCCATGGCTTTGCGGATGCCGCTTATGCCAACCAAGATGACGAGGCGTGTTGGCTGAGGAACCTATATCAGGACCTTGGATTTAGTCAGCAATGTCCCACCTTAGTCAAAGGAGACAATACCAGGTCAATAGTCATCGCGCAAAACCATCAGTATAACAAAAACACTAAACACTTAGACACTAAGTGGCACTGGATTTGCGAACAAATAGCCTGAGGATCAATTGAGATCAAGAATTGCAGAGATCCTGATCAGACAGCTGATGTATTGACAAAGTGGTTACCCTGTCCTAAACAAAAGAGACACATCGAGGAGATGGGACTGCTACCAACGTGAAGGGGAGTGTAGGAATCCCAGTCGGTACCAGCCGGATAACTCCGACTGCGGAGATTCCTGATGTGAACTCACGTGTGTGTAGATTACAGATGTGTTGTAAATAATGTACAAACAACGACTCATAGGGGCAGTGTGTCTTATCTAGGACACTCATCTCCTGGCTCACCGCCATCTCATGTGATCTCCAAATCTTAATATATTCTATCAGCTCAGCATGGTGCTGTTTGTGATACTCTGTCTAGGGCTCTCAGTCTCATGCTCTGAGGAGTCTTGGGTGTCTCTGGTGGTTCTTTTTCTCTTTTGGCCAGAGGTATTTCTGCACTCTGCATTCTGGTCTATTTGAATGGGCATGGTGTATGAGGTGAGTGCATCAAGAGGGGGTGATGGTCATAATGTAGCTGGTTGTGTGGTGTCAGTTGGATGGTTGACGTGGTGTGTTATTCTTAGTATCCTTTCTCCCTCTCTCTTGTATTATTTTATTTTATTTTTTGTAGGTTTTTTCTTTTTTTTTTTTTTTGGGGGGGGGCATTGTTCTGATTCTTTCATCACAAGATTGTTTGGTTTCTCACTTTTACAGCAGGTTCCATATTGATAGATACCTAGCGACCATTTTTCACACATAGGCGGGATTTGAACGGGTATTTCGCCGACCATGCCGAGTTTTCTTCCCACACAAACTAATTATAGTAATTAAATAATGGATTTATATAATCCACTCGTCATTTTCAAGACATTTTTTTTGAGACTAAGTCGCAACATGCAACGCAAAAAGGCACCATGCTGAGTCCACCTCGGTCTGCGCGGGGAGGAATCCAACGGGATAGGAGAAATAGTCATATTGAGTGTATATATTACAGATGTTGGGTAGTCAAGAAAAGGTCGGCAAACATGGCTCGTATATGTGGTGAATGAATTGAGGTCAGGGGATCGGCCGCCGACATCGCTTGCACTGTCAGTGGGATCCCATTGCTACCCTCGTTGTTTGGATATGCTTGCAACCATAGTGTTTGAGGGTTTGAGACGGAGCGCTGGTAGGAGGAAAGGGGGAAGGTTCAACAACAAGAACACAAAGGTGAGCCCTGAAATCCAAAAGTATAAATGTGGCTTTGATACCAAAGGTATCATAAACATAAACATACCTCGTGATGCCTCCTACTCGTCGTCACCATGAAAGTGAGCGTGCTATAGATGACCAGTCTAGGCCGCCGCGATCCAATGTGCATAGAGTTATTCTTCGTGTGTTGGAGCCATCTGCTCCAGACCCATTGCTGCCGACATCACCACCACTACCTGAGGTCCAAGACATGCCTCCTCCTCTGCAGCCTCCGCATCTGCAGCCTCCGCATCTGCAGCCTCTGCATCTGCAGCCTCCACATCTGCCACCTCCACATCTGCCACCTCCGCATCTGCCGCCTTCGCATCTGCCACCTCCACATCTGCCGCCCCCAGGCCCTCCTATTCCAAATGATGGTCAGCATGGTTTGCCTGTGAACGCGTCACCGACCTACCCACATCCGTACAGTGTGATGTTCTACCCTCCAGCATACCCGCCAGTCCCACACAACCACCCCTATGGCGCTAGCATGGGTACTGCACCCGGGCAACCATGGGGTTACACACAATACCCTGCAGCTCCTCCGTTGGCTCCTGTCCTGGCGCATCCGTTAGCCACTCAACATGCCACCACTGGTGAAGACTCACATGGCCACGGTGCTGGGCCTGCGGTTTCTGGGCGCGAGGACGTGGCCAGGACCGGTGGGTGCATGGATACAAACGATGCTGCCTCGTCATCGACTGTGGGCGCCAGGCCAGGGAGGTCTTACCCTAACAGAGAGGTCAGCAATGGAGGTAAGTATCGCTCACCTTTGCTCCGGGAAGTCGTTGTTGATCGCTTGAAGTGTGGGAATTCCGCGTTGAGGTGGTCGATGGCAAGATAAAGCACACCTTCAATGCACAAACCGACATGAAGTGGCACGACTTCCTCGAGGAAGTGCGACGTCACTTTGACAGGCCATGTAGTGAGATACAAGTGGGGTACCGGATCAGTGGGGAGACGGGCGCGATGTCATACCTTGCATCCGAGTATGACTGGAATAACGCTATTGCCCAGCTGCTGGGAAAGGTGCGATCGGCGCGGACACGCGCGGTATCGATGGAAGTCAAGAATATGGTAAGCATGACATGTAGCTGTGACGAAAAATATTCACTGACCTCTGCATGCCTCCAGCATGAATCCGCACGCGCGAGAGCATCGAAGGCACATGGCCCCAAGGGGAAGGGGAAGCACCGTCGTGAAGACGACATTCCCCCAGAGCCAACGCTGGATATGCTGGACCACCTCCTGCATTTGCAGCAGCACCTCCTGTGTCAGGAGCATTCCCGGCCGGGAAAGAAGACATTTTGCGTGGTCACACAGTCAGGAGAGAAAGAGAGAGGGGGGCACGATGAGGTGACGTATGAGGAAATGACTCTGTGGGCGAAGCATATAGTGAGCAGTACATCATCGAGCAAGCGCAGCAAAACTCACCTATTTTCCAGTTGCTCAGGAAGGCAACCAAGTATACCCGACCGAATGTCAAGAAATTTGACTACCCACCAACCAAAAAATCTCGAACTGCACCCACAACCCCCGAGGTGCACATCTCAGTCAACATTACACCCGCACCAGCTCCAGGGAGCTCTGGAGTGGAAGCAACATACACAGCCTCTTCAGGTTTGTCACCGCCTGCTCCATGCCCGTCGGGTCCCAACGTTACACCTACACCGGTCTGAGGGAGCTCAGCGACGCAAGCAATATACATACCCTCATCACCTGTTCTAGGTCCATCGGATCCGAGCGACAACCCCCCCGCCTGCAATGCCATGTGTACCAGGGCCCCGTGTGCCGCTCCATCTGTAAAGTGGGACCTGTCAAAAGCTGTCACCGACCGGTCAGGACCGGTCGGTGACAGCTTTTGACAGGTCCCACTTTACAGATGTCCCTTCGCAAGTGTTGCACCCATCGGTCCTTCTTGTCCTTCTTGATTGCATCGGAAACTGGAGTGTGCCGTCGCTGTGGAACGTGCTACGGCTCATGGACACACATCACCCAGCTGTTGGCCCAAGCTACGCTGATCTACACGAAGAATTAGTTGAGCTAGGTATTGAAGATGCGGTGGATCTCTACTCACTTCCGATCGAGCTCCTTGCGACATTTGGGTGGCTGAGACAAGACAGCGCCCGCCATCTCCTTGAGTTTTGCTGGGACAGATTCCTCTTCCCTCTCGGTTTTCTAGAGGAAGGCAGCATCGTCGGCAGTGTTACTGCAAGCAACTCACCTTTGACCAATATGGGCGTGTCAGACTCAGAGGAAGGCCAATCCATCAGGGAAGAAAGAGATGATGAAATGATCCTGGAGTGGCTTGATGGAGTGGACACAGACGAGGAGAACGACGAGGCAGGTGGTGGGCATGGTTACAGGGCAACGTCGTACGAGGTGTGAGATAGCTTTGTCAGCTGTCCCACGGCCTCCCAACACAAAATGCACCATAGATACGCTCGGTAGCTTTTCCCCAGTGGTTTTGACGCACCCGATGTATATTTCTTTACACAATTCGATGTTCCATTGTTCTACAAACAGTCTGAGCAACCAGCACACAAATAATAGTAGGTACATGTAAACTAAGGAGCGAGTTGTTGAGCAAGTTGGTACCCACAATGGCCATACCAGCCCTTTGCATCATCTGGTGTGACAGAATGGATGGCCTCCCAGAGTGAATTGTAAACGTCGCCGGCATCGGACGCCGGCATCGGACGCAAGCTCTGCATTGACGCGAGCACGGTTTGCGCGCAGCCAGGCTTTGATGGATGAGAAGGCCAGCTCAATCGGGTTGAGATCTGGCGAGTACGCAGGGAGGTAGATGAGGCGCGCGCCATGTCCCTCAACCAGCTCGTGGATCCCCTCCACCTTGTGGATTGAAGCGTTGTCGATGACAAGAACCGAGTTGGGCAATGGCCACTCATTCATGCGTTGAAGGACACCTTCAACGAATCACCAGAAAAGGTCGCTGGTAATGGCATTCTCGACGACCTCGAGATGCAAGATCCCGTCAAGGGAGAGAGCGGGGAGTATTGAATACTTGGTACCACAATGGAAAAACTCGTTCCGGCGAGCATGCTCGCCACAAATTGACCACACGTACGGCCTCCTCAGGGTAAGTCGGTTGAAATGGCTCTCATCGGCGAAGACCAGTTGGTCTGGGCAGAAATGGGTAGCGATGAGGTTCTTGTACTCCTCGCGGTCTTGTTCGTTTCACTCAAGAGCGTGGCGTGAGACCTATGATTGATGTTATGAGAGTGATGAGGCTGGCGGACAGAGACGCACCGTTTTCATTGTGTATCCCTCCCTTTGGAGGGTACGCATAATCGTTTGACGCAACACTTCAATGTTGCAAGCTTCCTGAAGCTCCGTCTGCAGCTCCATGAGCGCAATGTCAGGCTGACGCTCAATGGTGTCGCGGAGGAACTGTGAGAGTGAGACAACATCCAGGACCAAGATATTGCGTACATACCTTTACTTGTATAGCAGTGAGCACGCGTGGGCGACCTCTGTCGATTGACAGCAGGGGAAACATCTCCCCTGTCTTGCAATACTGGCCGCGCCATCTCTTGAGCATCGGCACACTAATCCCTGTGTATTTGTTGATTTCCAAGTCACGCAGCCCCTGGAGGGACATTGATAGGGCCAACTCTTTGAGTTCACTGGAAATATGCCGGCGAACCATCAAAGCAAAAGGTTTGGAAGAGACACTAAACAGAAGGGGTCAGTCGTGAAGAGGTTGAGATAGCATAAGCAGATAACTATTCCATAACCCTGGTTTTGGAAGATAACTATTCTATAACCCCAGTTCCGTAAACTAACCCATTTACAAATAATGTTTTCCTTTGCTTAATTATGAACCCCACTCTGACGTTTCAGAAGTCCGCTTGTGTATTCGAAATGACGGGTATCTATCGATATGGAACCTGCTGTAGTTTCTGCATTATTTAGTGTTTCCATTGCTCTATTGACTGGTACATGGTAAAGTGTGTCTAAGGGGGGTGTTGTTCTGTTCTGTCTGGTGTGTGTTCTGTGCAGTGTGTTGTGGTGTTCATGTTCTAGTTATTTAGTAGGGGTTCTGTGTGGGTTTTATTGGGTTTTTTTAATGGGCAGGCCTTGCCTCTTTTGGGGGGGTCAGTGGTGTTCCATGGGTGCAGTTTTGTGTGTGTTCAATTTTTTCACCCATCCTTGCCCACACAAGAGTGTGGGAAAACCTCCACCACATGGTGGTTTCGGTTCAAGGTCTCCCTCGCCACACGGACCCTGGGCGACCGGACCCTCAAACAGGGTCCGGTACGTTTGGCAGTGTAGGCCCGGTGCTGAAGCGGAAGCCGGAGAGCAGGCCGTATTCGGTAATCCCCGGACCGGGACCGCTCGCTTGACCTTCCCTTACTATCACCTGACCTGGTATGCAAAATGGAGGAGAATTGCAAAACACACTTTTTTAAGAGATCAGAAATCCTTCATTATTGATCCTTCTGTGATATGATAGGTAGGTACTAATATTTGACGAATCACACAAGAAAAGGGGAAAATTGTACATCTTTGCCTTGCGATTTCACGAGCATTGTGCAAAAAAGTGAGAACACCGAGAAAAATCATCTCTGCTGAACCTGCTATTGCACCCCATAGTTCAGAAACTTCAATACATGATGTATATATACTATTCAACCACCCTCTGAAATTTCGTGTCACCCAGTGCACCCACAATGAAGATACAAGCAGATCAGTGGATTAACGTGACATCTCGTTGCTTGACTCAGCCTTGATGCACCAAAATTGGAAGTCCGCTGTCGGCCACTGCCACTCACTTTTCGTGACAAAGGAGTGACCAATTGTTTGCAACTCCCATATTTTGGGGTGGTCCTTTCCGGCTTTCCTCCGACTCATTTCTGTCTTACTTTTTCCTCACATTGGAACCAGGGTCATATAGGTGAGAAATTATCGTACCCATTCCAAAAATCTATTTTAATAAAGGTGAAGCCGATCACTTGCTATTCGCGATTTACCTCAAAATTTGCAACACTGGTCAGGTGATAGTACCCGGTACAAAATACTGCAAAACCTGATTGTACTGTAGCTCGGATAGATATGCATATCAATACCAGTTGATTGTCCTCCTAACCTCTTGCTAATCAATGGATCTTAATATAAAAAAGGCCGTATTGTGATATGAAAGACAAAAAAAGAGTTCCTCCATCTAGCCACTTTCGTCGACACGGTAACGCTTTCGTGGACCGTCTGGAGGGAAGGGCCCTTGGCCACCGACAGCTGCGGGAACGCCGCCGCCTTGCATAAACGCTGGGTTGAAATGACCTGGCATACCGAATCCACCGCCTATTCCAGCCATGCTATTGAACGCACCCCGCCCCATCCCGGGCATCATGCCCATCCCTGCATAGGAAAACAATTCATACGTAAGCATACACACACCATCTAGAAACTCAGAATAAAGAATGAGGGAGAAGGACAGCAAAAAAAAGGGAACCGGAATGAAAGACTGGAACAGAGAGAACAAAAAGCTAGAACCCCATACCCATGCCGCCGCCCATCATCCCTCCGCGCATGAAACCGCGCGGACCCTGCGGAATCATACCCCCACGCCCAACGAACCCGTTGTGGAACCCACCGCCATTGGACATCATATTGTTCTGCAAGGCGCCCATGCCACCGACCATGCCACCACGGCCCACCATGTTATTGGCCGGTGCGACGCGGCCACCTCGGAACGGCATTGCACCTCCGCGGGCGACACCACCCTGCTGGCCCTGAGTAGCAGCTTGCTGCTGGCGTGGAGGCGGCTCTAAAGATCGTTAACAGTGAATAAGGGGGATCTAGCCAAGCGTATGTGGGGACTGACCCTTTGGAAGGGTTCGGAAAGGGTTCCCCTGAGATGAGCTCGTAAGATTTGCGGTCGCTCGCCGATTTTGGAAATCACTACGGAACGTAGATGAGCGTGGTAATAGGCAAGGCAAAGATCGACGTACTTGTTGTCAAACCACTCTTTCATAGCAACGGCATTTGCAGTGGACCCGCATTCGATATATGCGATACTGCGTGCATACATATGACTCCAGGTGAGGACAAGCGATACCAGCACACGTACCCCTTGCTTTTGCCATTAACCTTGTGTTCCGAAAACGTGATGTCTTTGTGGTCAATGGACACGCCGACGCCGATGGCCACCTTCCGTAAATCCTCGTCCGTTGTCCACTAAATGAAGATGATATAATCAGTATCTGCACCCCGGAAAAAATGTTAGCTACACACCCATTGCAGATCCCCTATATATAATGAATCATATCCGTCCTCCATCATCTGGCCCTGGCTAAGTGCGCTGTTGGACTGCATAGCCCCGTTAGGTACGCCACTACCAACCGCAGGGCCGGAGGGAATCCGTGGACCTATTGGGGGCTCTTGTCGGGAAGGGGGACTCTGTACAAGAGCCGCGTGGGGGTCCGACTCGTCGTCTTCACGGGGTCGCTTCTCACCCACCTTTGGGTCGAAAGGCTCCAGATCTGTCTGCACGGCTTCTAGCTCAGCCTCCGCGGGCTTCTTGAGATCAACAAAACAGGAGGTTTGGGAGCACGAAAAAGCTGGTGAGCCTACCTGAACTTGGGGATTGCCGAATCCGTCGTCTTCGCCGTAGAGGTCGAAATCGTCATCAGCCATCGTTTGAGGGGCTCAAAAGATCTCAAAACAGTGGTGAATGAATGAAGTTTTTTTTCGTGAAATTCGATGGAGATGACAGGAGGTATGGTTTGGAAAGACAATGTTCTATCCACCACGTATACAGCGAAATGGAAATAATAACAAGTTAGAGACATTTCCCCGACGCGAGCATCCGCCCCACGACGTCAGCACGCGAGACAAACAAGATAGCTTACAATATTTATGGGTACAATAACGAGTTTACACTTGATTGACAGGCTTCAGGAGACGAGACAGAGAGAGACTGGTAAGGAAGAAACTCTCCCTGCGCGACGAGCCAACCAACATCGGTTACGTAAGTCTCTTCCCACGGGCGCTACGTGTTCTTCTGCGCGTGGCCCGCGTGCGCTTTCTCAACCGCCCTTTACGGCGGCGGCCCACACCGATCCACCACATAGGCACGTGCCCTTCGCTGCTCTACGCCTCCGACACCGTCGATCTGCTCGGCTGTCTGCTCGTCCATGTTCACCTACGCGCACATCAGCTGCAAAATATAAATACAACCAACACGGAGCCTATTCTTACGCGCGATCTGTCGGCACCAGCTTCGATGAGCAAGGCTGCTGTCTCGCCATACGCAGACTCCATGGCAAGGTGCAACGGAGTGTTGCCTTTGTTCGGTTGTTCTTTAGCCATGAGACCATTGTACACCAAAAAAAAAAGTACCAATACGATCGCCGGTATTGAGACGGGTCTTCGGACTACCTTCCGGCGGATGAAGTAAGAGCGTGACGAATCCCGTAGAACCTGTCGTAGCCGCGCGGTGTCTGTGGCAGATGCAAATTACCGACTCAGTGTCAATCGCCAGAACGCTTTCCTCTAAATTTAGAGAACCGACAAAGGATGCTGGTTTGCTTTATCTCGGGCATTGATCTGCACAAGACGGATGAGTTTACGGATGAGTCAGCCCCAGCGAAACGGGACACTGATCTATGGCACGTACGTCGGCTCCGCGAGAAATTAAGAAGCGACCGATCTTCATAATAGAGATTGAGTACAGGACGGCTGCCTGATGTGAACCAAAGGACGGATAGTCACCTCGATGCGCGATTTCGATGCTGCGTAGTGTCTGTAGATTCCGAAATCATCGCAACACATCAAGATGCGAGAGACTCGGAACACGAACAGCGGAGTGATTCCCTTATCGTTCTTCCTGTTCACGTCTGCGCCCGCACCTACCAGCTCCCGCACAACCTCCTCGTGACCAGAGCTGACTAGAAACAGGAACAAGGCATTCGACACACAGTAACAGATCGTATGACGATCCTGTGCACCTACCCGCTGTATGTAGCGCAGTCCATCCGCTATCATCTGTCTTGTCAACCCCTGCACCGTTCGCTAACAAGTATGCGACCACGTCCAGATGGCCTCCTGATGCAGCCCAGTGTAATGGCGTACGACTGTCCTGTGTGCGTAGAGGTTTCCAAACAAAAAATTGAATGGATCTGCTTTTGCCATGGACAATGTTGAGCACGTACGGCGTCTACAGCGTTAACAGAGGTTGCATCCTCCGACACCAGAGATCGCAATAGGGAGAGCTGATCTAGATGTGGGATCAGGTCATCCAACAGAAGTGAGTACAGCATAACGCCATAGACACACTGTTCTGCGCCGCTGCGTGAACCGAGGTGGACATCCTTTGCGCAGAAGAGAATACGTATGTTCAATCAAGCGATGACAGTCGAGACGGCCCGATTCCCCGGAACCGCACCGCGATCGCGGTCCAAGTTACCACCTTGTTATCCACCTTGTTATGCTCCTTAACCCACGCCATCACCTTCAATGCCCCGAATTTTTCACGAACCTATCGGTTAACCCGAAGCAGGAATGGGTACTATTACCTTCCCTCCCACCTGACACTGTTCTCACCTGCCACCGCCAGCCTCCATAGGTGACCGCGGTGACCACCCGTATCCACCCCAGTCAGCGCCGAATCAAGCATCACAGGGAGTTCCTAACTTTGTCGATGCTAACTTTGTCGATGGATCCGGGCCTATTTTCTCGATGTATTTGGAGATGGCTTCGGAGGAGGACAAGAAGATGGTCGAAAATTGGAAAGCAGACGCTGATGGGATCCTCATATTTGTGCGCCTCTATTCTATAATTCCGTGCTTCACTCATCCGTCATAGACCGGTTTATTCTCAGCTGCCGTTGCGTCGTTGATCTCAGTGTCCATCCAGGACATTCGACCGAACCCACAGGATACCTCCAACTTCTACCTCGCAAATATCTATCAGGCTATTGCTGACCCCAATCGAACAAATATTGTCCTTCTTTCTTCCCCACCCACATTCTCTCCACCGAGCTACGCAGTCTGGGTGAACTCACTTTGGTTCATGAGCTTAGTGATCAGTCTTACCAGTGCTCTGCTCGCTACGTTGCTACAGCAGTGGGCACGAAAATACCTCAAGGTCACTCAGCCGCGCTACAGTCTACATAAGCGAGCGCGAATTCGTGCATTCTTTTTTGAAGGGGTCGAGAAGTTTCTACTTCCATGAGTGGTCGAAGCATTGCCTACACTGCTACATGCTTCCTTGTTCCTGTTCTTTGCGGGCCTGGTTTTGTTCCTATGCAACATTGACCTCACGATTTTCAAGTTGGTTCTATCATGGGTCGGCGTTTGCACAGTCCTGTATGGATGCATCACGTTTGTGCCCGTCCTCCGTCACGACAGCCCATACCATACCCCATTCTCATTGCTGGCGTGGCACATTGTCACTGGAATATCATTTGTCATCTTTCATGTTATTCGAAGAGTCACACTCTCGGACTATTTTAGTGGCAGAACCTATCGTCGCTTTCATCAGTTGGAGAAACGTTATCACAAACTGCTCGTTTAGGGCATGCAAAAGACATTTGAGGAAACTGCTCTGAATTTACCATCGGAGATTGATACTCGCGCATTTCTGTGGACACTCAACTGTTTGGACGAAGACCACGAACTGGAGCGCTTCTTCTCTGGCTTACCCGGCTTCTGCAGCTCAAAAGTAGTCGACAATCCGCTACCCGGTCTCACTTACGAGCAAAGGTGGAAACTGCCAACAGCACTTATGGGGTTGTTGGACCGCACTTTCTCATCCGATTTGCTTCCTTTGCCAGTCAAACACCGGCGAGCCATCATCTGCGCGAAGGCCATCGACCCGGCACAAATTCCTGGAGCAATCGCTATCCTCAATTTTCTTCTGTCCCAAGACCAATATCGTGGTCCGCTGTCTGCTGAAGTTTTGCAGATTGTGAGAGGTTGGGGCAATAACAGTGGCGAAAACACTAGTTTGATCGCACAAGCTACGGCCACCTATATTCTAGCGAGGGCACAAATGCGCGATGACTCTTGGTTTTACTCTTGCCTCTAATGAACTAGGCGTCCCAGAAACTATCCTCCGAGACCACGCCGCAAATGGTGACAGCGTGTCACTTGCCATCTTGATTCACATATTTCGCCAGCAGTTTACCCTTTTCCGGAATCAGCCCTGGCTGCGGGACGAGTTCTCGAATGTTCTAGAAGCTACTTCAAAATTCAATGTACAAGATACGACACTTGAACTGCAGCACGAGTTCTGTGCACTCTGGAATCAAATCGTTCTCAAGGCGCAGAACGACGACGACCGGTGGATCGCGTGGTATATCCTCAGACCTATTCGTCACATTTACACCACTCTACACGGAGATACCGACTCTACCCCAACACGATTCTCCACCTCCATTCGCAATCACGACCAGATTCTGTGGCGGCCATCTTCGTATTCATTGTGCAACGTCCCTAGCCATCATCAGGACTCGACATCTCACACCCACGATGCCTCAGAAGCCTCCAAAGCCTCTGCTCACTCTGTCCTGCATGGCGACGACGCACTAGTCCCTGTTTACCTTGACAACACCTTCGGTATTCCTTCCTCGTCCATACAACCCTACTTTGTCTTGACGGAAATCCCACAGATGCCCCGTCGCTCCACGACAAGGTCGTTGTTCCGATATCGTTTCACCCTGCTCATCAGACCACCACTAAAAGCCAAGATGTTTCTACCACTTCACCGGACCCAGCCCCTGCACGGAGAGGGGTCGGCCTCTCCGCCAGATCTGTGCCACCTCCCGTCCCTGAACGGCCTGAAACTTCGGCGTCCCTCCCACCTCTTCCCCCAACTTCCCCTCCCAGTGCCGTTGCCCTTGAGTACAGTGCGTACCCTCAGATTTATTCCGATTCACCCGACTTCATATCCTCACCCTCTCCTAATCCGGTTCTCGAAAACATACTGCCTACTGCACTGTCTTGGCAAGAATCTACCGCTGCCGAATGCGAGGGTATCACAAAGGCTGCCTTGCGCGACGACAAGGGCATTCTGGGCTCCGCTTAAGCAGTGTGGTCGCCACCATGCTTTCACCACAGCCACCCTCACCATTATCAATTAAAGCTACTAACATGGCCATCGCAGGTTGCGTACGGAGTTGTCTAGAAGCCGACCACGCGGGAGATCATCCTCCTCATCCTTCGTGTGGCCGATACGATGATCTATTGCGTGTAACCAGATTCAAGTTGTCTGGTGTATTTACTGTGCCTCGATAGCCGTACGATACATATAGTGCGGCGGAAGATGCGAAACTGTGATTAGAGTGAGAAACTCCTTGTGAGACGTATGACCTGCAGCGAACCATCATCATAATGCCTAAGGTGTGTTAGCCATCTACATGCTTGCGGTGCCGTATCGACTCTGGCATTGCGCCGCACCAGAGGGAGGTTTCGCAGGTGCTAGGATGCTGAAACCGTAGAAAGTCGAAGCGTCCAGAAAGGTCGGTATGCAGGATCATGGGGGACGCGCTTGGGTGGCAGAAGTCGCAGTGCGAGATGCACGGCGGTGAGCAACGCTAGAGATCTATAACAAAATGTTATGCGGACTAAAACGCGTGACGACCAGAGGATCTCGGGCTGTCAATGCTGCTGAGCACGAAGAAGCTATGTCAGAATGTAGAGCTACCGTCACAACGCGGCGTATGCGGCGCACGACCATTTTATGATGGTGTGTATCCTGCGACGAGCGTCCGAATCAGAGTCCGTGTAGTAGCTGGGGTTTAGGAGGAAAGGGTAGTCCTTCCGCTCCGCCGATGCTCCTAGTTTTCTGCGCTTCTGCCTAGCATCGGTTAAATTGCAAGCCATTTAAGTCTACTGGCAAGTGTAACAGCTCGATCAGATGGAACGCATGGCCGGGATCATTCAAAGGCTTTGGTGGGCAGAGGAAAGAATGTTTGACAAGACTCGGTGCTGACGCGTAATGATTGCAAGACCGAACAAAAAAGGATACAGATGAAACCACGAAACGAGAGGGAAAACAAAGCAGTAATATGTCGCAATAGTAGA
Source organism: Lactarius hengduanensis (assembly GCA_021525025.1). Taxonomy (NCBI): domain Eukaryota; kingdom Fungi; phylum Basidiomycota; class Agaricomycetes; order Russulales; family Russulaceae; genus Lactarius; species Lactarius hengduanensis. The sequence continues at coordinate 115,326 of JAKELI010000078.1, read as the reverse complement.
TACTAACGGTCTAAAATCCATACTGTAGCTATAAAGTTAAAGTTATCAAACCAACTCACTCGCGCCCTCGCGCCATCATACTCCGCCTCACCTTGGCGAGTACACTGGACCGAGGATATGTCTGATTGGGGCTTGCTGGGCTACGCGGTGACGTTTCGGGTCTGGGATCCTCGCGCACCGGACGGAGCCCAGACAGAAATCTCGATCCAGTTTGAGGGGTGCGGAAGCGCATACTCCGACGAACGAGTAGACGTGAGCGCGGGAGGATTGGATACTCGTAGACCTCAATGGACGGCCGCGAGATGAACTCGAATGCTGACAATGTCGTGGACCCCTTCCGTGATAAGCCAGGTAGGCTCACGCCCTCGCCAATGGCCTCCAATTGATCTAGAAGGTATGTGACGTATGCTGGCATCGGCTCTTCTTTCATATCAGCGCTCAGTGCGGCAAGGAGCTCCTCATCGGACAGGTGAGGGGGGACATAAATGTCGGCAAAACCGGGCCATGAGTAAAGTGAAGAATCGTCCAGGGGAGTGTCTAGCGAGGCCGTTGTGTCGGTAGGTTCATATTCGGGCGAACCAAGGTCAAGTTTGTCTGGGCGTCGCTGCTGTTGCCCGGATACAGGAGGACTGGGTGGAGGAAGCGTTGGGCTAGAAGGCTGCGGGCGGACGTCGTACGGAGTTGAAGGGAAGGTTTTCAACTTGATCGGCTCCCGGAGAGTAGACGTCAGAGGCCACGTTCGCAATTGTGGGGGTTCAACGTCGCGTTTGGAAATCAGACGAGGATGATGATCGAGGGGACCCGGGGCCTTGTGATGGGTGGAAAAAGCAGTTGTCCGTGTAGGGGAATGTGCGAAGAAATATGCCAAGTTGGCGTCCCGTCGAGTTTTCCGCACGGGGGGCTGGACGGCGTCTAGCGGAACTGAATTACCCACCAGAGGGCCCGCACGGGGGAGCTCTGCCTCCGTCGCAGCGATCCAGCGCTCCGCCATCCACCGGGTGCGGAGCAGTGCCTGGTGTGTAGCTTCATCTGTAGCTTCATCCTGAATAAGCTCGCGCACCTCCGCAAGGCGTGCCTTGGCGCCATTAACGCGAATCTCAAGCTGCCTTACGGCATATTGGGATGAGGGTTTCTGTGGAAAAAGTCGCTCATACTCTGCAGGTCGCCTCAGAGAGGCTGCAAGGGCAGACTCGACACGTGAATACTGCTGTTGTCGACGTATTCGGAGATTCGCACGTCGCTGCAGAGTAAGGCGTGAGGGGAGGCCAGAGGTTGGAGCGGATGGGGACCGGGGGCGAATCAAGGAAGTATCAGGAGACTCGAGGGTGGGTGAAGCACGGAGTGGTTTGGCAGACCCGATGGAAGGGTACCCGAATGTGTGACCGGTATCCGACGTTCTGTGGGCGCGTGTAAGCTCGCCAGTTGGACATAGGGATAATGAACGCACAGCAGAACAGAGAGACGAGTGCCATTCGGTCTTGGCTCGACCTGAGGCTCGTTGGTCCACTCCTATAGACTTTAATGAGCGGCAATTCACGTAACGGAGAACATCCCACAGACCCTCAACACGACTGCAGGCCCTTCCTCTGCAACTAACTTGAGGCTGGGTGGCCGCTGAGGGCGCATCGACCGTTGATTGCTAGCTACGAGGAATGAGGTATTGTGCGATGCCGGCTGGCGTGGACGCGGATGCGGACGAAGGAACCCTGGACGCGGGGAAGGTGGTGTAGGTGTGGAAGATAATTCTTGCTCATAAGATTCGACTATTTTCCGGACGTTCATGATTGTAAGATGGTATCATTCAAACAGGGAAGCGATTGTTTTTTGTTTTGTTTTTTCAAAAAGAGACCCTTTCGATTGGAAACTTTTGGGTGAGGTTGAAAGTCGAAACGAGCGTCGTAGTCTGCAAAAGACGAAGGAGAGTGGTACGAACGTGTCAATGGCGGGCAAATGGAACGATGAATTATGTAACACGGACCGTTAGCCTGGTCCATTGAGCCGAATAACACTGAATTTCGATCGTGGCTTTGTATCTTGGCGACATCCCTCAACAGAATTTGGACTTGGCTAATTGCAGAGAACCAGTGACTCGTGCTCCCCACCGTTCTACCTTCGAGGTTCGGAAACAGCGTGTCACTCGTCATCGGTACTCATGACCCTTTGGATCGGAACTGCTTCAATATTAGTGTCTAAGTTTGACTCTAAAAATTACTCTTCCTACGGTACAGTATGACTTCTACGACCCATGGAACCTGTGGTCACCATTCGATCCCAATACTCACATCGCTTTACAATCATTCCTGCCTCAAGGCCTCAACGTCAACAGCCGTCTCTACCGATGCCAACGCGGACGAATGGGATATTTTCTCTCTATGCAGTATCCTCGACCATCGCCTGCACCTTACGTCCGTCACATGCTCAAGATGCCGTTGCCATTGAGGCAGCTCCCACCATCCCTGCTGTAGCTCCCCACCAAGTTATCCTATCACCTGTTTGCCAATCCCCGTCCTGTGATTCTCCCCCGCAACTCACAGCAACACTTACAGAATACGACTCGTTACGCGTTACTGTCTCCCTTGTTCAAATTACATTCACCGCTACCAGCATTCCCCCACCCCTTAATTTCTAACGTTTAACGACTGCTGACTTTTTGTTCTGGTGATCTCCACATCTGGTCTAGGAGTTGCGAGTCACCACGTTCTCTCCCCTTCCTCGGATATGGCCACTGTTGAGGAAGAACTGGCATATCGCCGGAATGATTACCCACTCCATTGACACCCATCGACCCCCCAGGCCCCGCATCTGTCCTCGGAACCTCCCGCGTTTCGATCCAAACTGTGTGGTCCCGAATCTCCCCCGGCTTCAGCCACCCTTTCGCCCGTCACCACTTTCTCACCCCATCTCGTTATCACTCGCCAATGTCATGTCCCCCCCAAATTGTGGCCGTCAGCCCCAATATAACAGCAGACCCCGCACGGTCCTCCGAAGACATCATACCAACTTAGATTACATGGGTTACCTTGTTTCGTTACTTATATCTCCGCGGGTCTTGACAAATTTCCAGCCTCCAGTGGGCAATAACAAATATATCTATCACGTTGCGCCTTGGGGTTCGTATCACTGTGGGGGGAGCTAGGTGCCCTCTGTGATCTACCTCGACACTTCGGTGTAGGGAAGTTGCACTCACTCTGAATGGGCGCGAGAGAGATTCCTGGAACGCAGACGTGACATCGTGTCTGATCGGTTTATTGAAAGCGCTAAGCGTAAGAGCCTGCCCTAAGTACGCTACAGTAGCGTCTGTGCAGACTAGCTGCGTGACAAGTTCAAATGGGTATCGTATATCGTATGCGTCATGGATATCATAAAGATCATAAAACCTCGTCAAACACGTTACCGACTCTAATTGCGGCGGAGCACAAGATTGCGGAGACCGGCGCCTAACTTCCGTACCCCGCGCACAATACTCCCTCGTTTCTCCGAGCCACGGGGTGCTACCCCATCCTCCTCTTCTCTTCGTTGCGAGAGTGCGATGCGCAATTCAATTTCCCCGCTCAACGACCATCCAGATGTCGTTGACCTACGCGGGCGTGTAAATTCGAAACTAGGCCGTCCTTGCGGCGATGATGATAGCGATTGTCCTTTCTCCGCCGGTGTGACAGGACTCGGAGCGGAGCTCGGAGTTGTTGGTGTATCGGGGCGCGAAACATTTACCCCGTTGTTGAGGTGAGGACGAATAGCCGTATAGTACGGTCGACTCGGGTGACCAAGACGCACGGGCGAAACAGGCGTGGGCAGTGGTGGCGGCACATCGAGCACCCGCGATCGCAAGGAACGCTTAGATTTTTCGCCTGGAAAAGTCATGTGGTGCTTCCTGCGCAGCGTGCGGGTGGGTGGAGTAAGGAGTGGAGGGAGTGAAAAGGGGTGTGCCGCATGCTTGACATCCCTCGAGACTGGTGCAGTAGTGGGGAGAGCCTGAGGAGACGATGGTCGTGGTCATAATTGGATACCGAGTTGGAACGACGACAGTTGCAGCTGGTAACCCACGCCGGATCCGCAGTGCACTGGGCTTCCGTGGATGATCAGCATCTGAGCTACGGAGGGCTCCTCCAGTTGCTCTAACGACCCTGTTCTGGTCAGATTGAACACCAGGTTTGGCGACAGCCGCCGGTTTCGCAGGGTTATCGAGAGCATCGGTAGTAACAGACGGCCTAACACTAGCCTTCGGACCAGAGGGGGTCATCGGTGGTGCTTGGATCTGTCGATCTTCGCGCCTTAGACTGCATGCGTCGGCTTTCCGGACAGCTTTGCTGGGGCTGCTGGGGCTGCTGATGCGCCGACTACGACGTGGAGTCGCAGCCTTGAACGCTGACGTTGCATCGGGAGATGTCCACGTACACCAAAGGCACAAGGGAATATACACGTTTGAGAAACCACAGCGCTCACAGGTAAACAGGGGGCGGTTCGCGGGGACCAATTCTAGCTCTGGTAACGAAGTGGATTTCGCTAGATGCTATGTAGATAAGTGCGAGATCGATGTCAAGCGGTATACACGCAGGATAGCTCCAAAAGACACTGACGGGCTTATACCGCTTCCACTCACGTCGTAGAAACCGTCCACGGGACATCAAGTCGTCACTAACACGGGCGCCAGACTGCATTGCAAGCTATTTGCGATATGCGAGAGACTGTCGGAAAGGATGAGTGAGGGGGTCAAGGTAGAGGGTCTTTTGTACAACGTGGCTCCGGTGCGGGGAAAGGTAGGCCCACCGCAAAGAGCGCGGACGGGCACCACGTATTGAGGACATGTGCATGTCACGGTGCCAGTTGGGGGCGTATTACACGCAAAGCAGCTCGGGTTATAGAATAGTTATGTAATAATTTAAGGGACCTATCGGGTCAGTTATTGAAATATGTCGAGACAAAGCTATCGAATAGTTACGTAAATAATATTTCCAACCCCGCCTATGGGCCTATCAGCATCTGCGATTCCCAGTAAGTTAACCTGAAATATGTCGAGCACAGGCCCAACCTCTTCTTCCAGAGCTCTAGAGGCCATCCTTCCACTCGTTGCAGCTGGTCAGCCTTACGAAGCCCATCAAAAAGCGCGTACATTTGCTGCGCGATACACAAAGTCCGGTGCTCATGCAATCACGATCGATGTTCTCTTCCAATCTGCACGCGAACTCTTAAAGGCCGGAAACCCAGGTTCCGGCACTGACCTTACACTCTTACTTCTCGAGTCATATGAGCGTGCAAACGAACCGGTTGGCGACGTGAGCAGGGGTGTGTATATCGATCGTCACCGTGACTGCGGGATGCAAGCAAGAGTCCCACACTATCTGACTTTTGTCCAGGCCGGATAACACAGCTCATTGCGTTGGTGGGCCCCTCCGGTTCCTGGCGAAAGAGTATCATCGACAGATCCGTTGCGTCCGTTTTCCAGCTCCCAGTTTTCTCGCGATTGGATTCTAAGCTCTTACAGGTGGTCCGCGAAACAAGGTGGATATCCTGCCGGCGATCCTGCCCTGCAACACTACATCGGCGATCTCTTGCACAAAGGTAGGTTTGAGCACATAATATGGCCAACCGTGATAACAGTTTGGCACCAGAGAATGACTTTGTTGGTGCTGAGCCCCATCTCCTTGCCGCTGGTACCCGTGATAGCGCCCGCTTGCTTGCTCAAGTATACTTCGATTGGGCCAAGGCGAGCAACTCCCTGGAGTCCCATGCAGGCACCTTCGCACTACGTGCCGTCCTCCCGTACGCCACCCATTCACGTACACCACCATCACGATTCATTATTTGTAGGTACCTACTCAATGGAAACATTCTTGCCGCACGCACATTCCTTGGCGCCTTCATTTCCTATGTTTCTTCCTCTGGGACGGCCCTTCCTATCGGCTCTACCGGCGACGAGATTACCTTTACTCATGATCCCTTATTAAACTTTGCGCAACTTGCCGTGCGTTCTGTGCAACGTGCCGCGGGTGCGCAGAACAGGAACGCAAGGGAAGCCTGGATACGTCTCTGTGGGACCTATCAGTCCCGATCCGCTTTGCTTGCCCAGCCGGAGATCCGGGTGGTTTGTGATATCGGCACGTTCATCTACTCAACTGAGATTGACACGATATTCGTAGGTGTTGGATGAATTGGGGACGCTGTATTTTGATCTTCAGCCCCCGCGCACGGCGAACGCGAACCCATTCGGTGATATAATGTCCTCGTTATTCGGTGGTGCTCCCGGCCCTAGCGTCAGTGCCACGGCGCCACGCACCATCACTCCCGGTGTTGTTCGTGCACAACTCGCGCTTGATTAGGAGGACACCGGGACATTTCGAGACCCGGGTCCCGATTGATGTACCATATATAGCTGTACCGAGTCGCGTTGTTGAGAAGTAACCGTGCCAAGTCCGGCCGCCGAGAGTGTCCATTGCCTCAGTTATAAAGTGCTCAGCGCTCAGCGCTCAATAATAGCTTTACCACATGTAAGGAACGTTACTCTCAGGCTTCCGTTCCACGGCCGAACTGGACACAATCGGGAGTACCGGTGCCACCGCATCTCCTTTTCCTTTTAAGCCCGTCTACGTTTACAGTCCGTAGAGTATTTCCCGAGCCGTGCACGATGTGAGCTTCTAGTCAGCCAACTTTGACGATAAACGCATGCTGACCACGATCCTACTACTCAAACGTTGGTGACAGGGTATCGGGCTCGGCACGCCTATGTTTTCGGCGCCTAACGCATACTATACGACGCGTCAAGGCAAAATTCCATCCACATTCGCTTCCCGAGCCGCAGCGGCCATCGCCCTCGGAGCAGTCACCAAGGCCAGCACCAGATGCTCCCCCAGTGACCGTGGCCTCCCCAATATCGCGTGTACCGGCGGAGCTCCTCATGGAAATATTCACTCACGTCCCACGCATGGAGTTCGAGGAGTCCCTCAGGGCGCACGCTGCTGGTGAGCCGCTACGGCCCACCTGGATGTCCATCGCACAAGTCTGTCGCCGTTGGAGAGCGATAGTTGCCAACTTCAAGGATTTCTGGGCGTATATCCCCCTCCAAACGTCTGCGTACTGGGCGGAGGTGTCATTAGCGCGCTCCTACCCGCACCCCATCTCTTTCCGCGTAGACTGTTCGACTACACAACCGGAGTGGTACCGTCGCGCGGCGCTCTCCGCCCTCCGTGCGGTTGCACGGGCCCAGGAGGTCCACCTTCAGAGCTCGGCAGCCACGAACCTGGAATTTCGTATGGAGGCACTGCACCTTCTGGGTGGGTCCCCTGCTCCAAAGCTCGAGACGTTGAGCATCAATGGAGCCATGGCGCGTAACCTCGTTTTACTCTCCGACGACATCTTCCTCCGCTATCACAACGCCGTCGTTGCATTGCGCTCCCTAACCCTCGTGTATTGTGACGTCCGCCCTTCTAATGCGCTTTTCCATGCACCTTTGGTATCTCTTCACCTCGAGAACTGTCAGGCAGACAATCTGCTAGAGGTTCTCAGCCGTCTCCCACATCTTCGCACGCTGAATTTAGAAAGCACCCCATTTCACGACGCCCCCCTTCGCAATTTATCCAACGTCGTACACCTCCAGCAGCTACAGCACCTTGCAATCACAAACGCATCTGGTATCGTCGCATCCCTCATAAAGGGCATTCTGACCTCCGCATCGACCTCGCTCTCCATCACATGTACAGACCATGCAGTTATAGACGAGCCGCTCGACGATACTGTTCTTCTTCACACAATCACCTCGACATTGTCAGCAGTCCTTTCTGCGCACTTCGAACGTGCGCTCGGGGCGGGCTACTCATTTCCTCTCCTCGAAATCACCACGCCAAGCAGCACCTATAAACGGACGCTCACGCTTCGCAACCCCGCATCCGACCTACCCGGCACTTCCCTGGCACGCCCCATTCCAGGAGTGCCCCAGCTACAGCTGTCATTGGCATGGGGCGACGCATCCGCCGACCTCTTCTCCACACTGCTCTCCGCCCTTCCCGCCGCCGCGTTGCGACGTATCCACATGCTGGGCATGCGGGACGATCCTCCGCGTCCGAGTCTGCGCGCCGCCGACGGCCGGTCTCGTCCTCAACTTTTTGCTGAATCCCACGAAAAGGCGCGTGACGAGGCCGTCCGGGGGCTGCTCGCCATCGTGGCGATGCACGGAGTCCTCCCCGCGCTCCGCGGGGTATCGCTCGAGGGCATCGACATAGACAACACGGATGTCGACTCGCTAGTGCGTGTGCTGTTGCTCCGTCGCCGGCGTGGAGAGCCGATCCGGCTTGCGTTGCGGGATTGTCTTGCGAGCAAGGGCACGATTCAGGCACTCCGGAATTACTTGGGATCGGGCGTGGTTGATTGGGGATAACAAATACAGAATAGACATGGTTCGTGTGCGAGTATTTCATTTATTACCTTACGGACTAGCCTGATACGCGACGGTCATGGTCGTCATGGAGCCGCAGATTCGGGTGTTGAGTTCGCAACTTTCAGCTGGGTTACGTGGATATTAACATGATGGACAAATAGTGTACTGGCAACCTGATAGCTTGTGTACTTGCTGTCCTCAATCACTAGCCGGGGCTTCCTGGCTTTGTTGTTCTGATTAAGAGTAAGTCCAATGTGCTAAATGCACGAGTGCCCCCAACTAAGATGAGCGCTCTCATATCTTCGGCCAAGGCGACTGAACTTATCGCAGTGGACGGGAAGAAAGAACTTTGAATCTGCGCAGGAAACCTCTTTTGTATTGCCATTTTGACGCGTAAGCTCGGTGCCACGGAGATTAGTTCGGTACGAATGGAACGCGATCCATCAGGTTAGAATTCAGGAAGATGTAGGTACGGCTACAATTGAGTTTGTGCAAGGGAAATTTTCCATCAGACATTGATTGTAGAGATGGCCAACTATAATCAAAAGATGAACGGGAAGATGGCCTTCCTCTTGCGGGGGTAATCCTTCCCAAACTCCTTTTTATACGCACGCTGCTTCTTCGCGGCCCAGCTCGTCATCTGAGCCGTGGACACGGCCCAGAACAGCCATGCTGCGTGCGACCCAAGTTGGTGAGTGCCTAGTTCCAAACCAGAGGCAGATTTGTTTGGTGACTTACCGGCCCATGAACCCGACATGTAGGCAACGGCGGCCCAGGCGACGCTTTCAAAGAAGTAGTTTGGGCACGAGACGAGCGCAAAGCCGTAGCCGTGCGGGATCGCGCGCTTCCTCGTGCCTGGTGGACGCAGGTTGCGCAGGGTCAGATGGGTGCTCAGGTTGGAGAGTTCCGCGAACTGCAACGTCAAATAACCATCAAGCGAACGACAAGCGAGGGTATTGTTTGTACGCACGAGCCAGATAGCAGCACAGGACCAAAGGAATTGCGGACTAGCTCGCAGCGTGCCTCGGATGTAAGGGGAGTTGGCAGAGTATGTTGGGCCATAAATTGGATATGCGAGGAAAAACCCTGCAAAGGAATATTAGCTTGAAATCGCATATACGTGAAGGGCTCGTACCTGACAGAATATGGTAGTGGAACGAACTGAACTAGGTATTAGGCAAGGAGTTGTTCAAGCTGAAAGACGCGTACTTTTTGAAGATGTTCCTCAAGGGCATAGTCGCATGCGAGAACCGATGGACGCTAGAAGGGAATGGTAGTACAACAGACATCTACGGCAGAAATTCCACGTACAACAATGTCTCGAGTTCGCGTTTCGCGAAATGCAAGACGGCCATCGCGTACACATACCTACAAAGACGCCGTCAGCTCCGTTACGGCGATCAGTTGAAGGCGACACGCTTTTGTAGCTGGCTGTGCTGCACCGGACCCCGGTAGAATACATTGGGCAGGTGATACAAGAGTGGATGGATGACGAGTGGGCCGGCCTAGTTCGATGAGAGTGTCAGAAAAGAAAAAGCGGGGATGGTCGATGAAGAACGCACGTATTCAGTCAAGAACACCGTCCTCCAGCTGACCTGCGGGCCGAGGTCCTTGACCACCAGTTCGTCTCCACCGCGCACACCCGCAGCTGCCAGAATAGCGTCGTCATCCAGTGCTTTGGCATCGCCCTTGAGCGTGAGCTTCTGTCGTTCGACGTAGAGCTATGCACGCGGGTGTGAGAGCGACGAACGCCTGACAAAGTAGATCGTACCCGAGGGAACCTTGCTGCCAACGCGGCCTTTACATCCGCGAATTTTGCGACCTCCGCAGGTTTTTCGAGGGTAATTGTGACCGGGAAGCCGCGCAAGAGGGTTGACTTGCCAGCTGAAGTGACGGTGAGCGCGGTCATCGTGGTTGGATGCACACTCGGAGAAACCGTTGGGGCATCAATTACTGTATTTATTTATTTGCGATAACAAAGCGGCCATTTTTGAAAATATCATCCAGAAGAAATTACTGAAGAACGATTAAAAGAAAAGTATCCACGCCCTTCTAGCTTTCATCCCCAACCGATTGGTCGATTTCGCTGACATGTTCATATTCAACGTCCTCAGTGTCAGCGGTGGCCTCTTGGTACTACAAGTAGGGAGTGGTCAGTGGTCGACAGGAGCAAATTATTTACGAGCCATACCTGCTGGTACTCATTGCTGCGTCCGAAAGCGGCGGGTGAGACGTCAAACAAATAGAGAGCAAGTGAGAGGCTTACACTAGATCGTGTGTGTTACTCTCCGCTTCGGAGAACTCCATCGTGTCCATCCCTTCTTCTGTGTACCAATGCACGAACGCCTTGCGTTTATACATTGCCGTAAACTATTTCAGGCGCAACACGGAAAAGGGTTTAGCTAACTCAGTGTGGGACTCGGTAAGAAACATACTTGGGACAGGTTACGAGTAAACAACTCTTGGATGGCTGTGGTGTTTGCCAGGCAGGTCGCCGACTGTTTCTGGCCCACAGGCGGTACAGAGCACAATGTCACTGACACGTTGTCCGGAATCCAACTATTCAGAGGAGCGATCAGTGCGCGCTCCAGCAGTAACGACGAGGGTCATAATTACTCGACAAAGAGATGAGAATTCTTTTGCTGTAGCTGGTGTACTGTGTACTGTGAATCACGGCATTAGTGCCTCTTCCGTCGCGGCGCAGGAAACTGCACGTACTTCAGCCTGAGACGACGAGTAAGCGGATAATGCCTGTATGACACGCAAAGAACGAACAGACTTCTCGGGAGGCAATTTTGCCACGGAAAATGGTCGCAGCGGTTAGGTATCGCCTAGAAATTTCAGTTCAGGTGGAGAATCGCTTGAGGCGACGAAACATCACCCACCCAAAGCGGGGATCACACGCCACCAGGAGGTTTTTACGATCGAAAAGGCTAGTTACGGTTGTGAAAGGATGCTTATTAGACGATGCGATGGAACGTACGCGCTAGTCAAGTCGGGGACCGATATACGGTGGAACGATTGCGCCTTGGGGTCATAGAACGGAGCATAACTCGGCGCCAGGAAGTGTAGCTTGGAGAGGGATGAAGGTGAGAAGCGACGTGACATTTCAGAGAAAAACTCACCCGAGGGAATGGTATAAGGTTCAGAGATAGTTTTCGAAGGTCGCTACAATGGTGCGCAAGATCAGCGAAACAGCGCCAAGCGTTATCACCACGACTGACCCATTCAGTTGACCTGGGAACCGAAGACTGGTGCTCACTCCACACATGACCTGTGAGACCAACTATAGAAGCAGAACCATCAAACAATGCCGAAATATGATCAGAGTATCCCACTCACACTGTTGAGATCATCGAACGTCGGGCTTTTCACCTTCAGGGCCCGGGTGGTAATGTCATATCTAGAGATCATGCTTCAGTTAAATCCAAAACGCCACGCGATCCAAAAAACCCTCGCACAGCGCCTCGTTGTCGATGCAAATGGTCATGTCACTGTTCTCTACGAGTTGGTGTACCGAAAGGAGCGCGTTGTACGGCTGGAGAAAACGTTGGTCATCGTGCATCAACCCATTATATGTGACATGACTGACTTCCACGACCGTCTCGGACACCTTTGGCGACGGCAAGATTGAAAACGTGGCAAGAATTCGATCGGGGTATTCCTGCACGCGAAAAGTCATGTGTGGACATGGAAAAAACAATGGTCGAAAGGACGTACTTCTCGCAGTTTGGATAGAAGCAGACTTCCCAGGCCAGCACCGGTACCGCCTCCGAGAGAGTGGATAATCTGAAATCCCTGAAGAGCATCGCAGGGTTCGCTCTGCTTCCTTAGAACATCCTACAGGAATAATGAGAAAATGGACAGCCGGCGAAGTTCAGTGAACCGTACCGTGATATTGTCCACAAGCTCAGCACCTTGAAAGGAGGGGAAAGTAAGATAAAGTAGAAGCGTTGGATTTCAGTACTCGCCGTCGGTGTAGACTGCATCCCATCATGAGCATGAGTGGAGAAGAACAGGAAGAGAGAGGACGAACAGCCTTTTGCCCAGTTGTTGCCCGCGCCACCGTCCCCAGTGATGAACGTGTCCGGCTTGAACAGCGCGCCAGTAGGACCGGAACGTATCTGAATGGGTCCCATGAGCAAAGCAACGAACGCGTGGTGACACAGTGCAGCATACGTACTCGGTTGCACACACCCGCTTCGAGGTCGATCTGGACGCTACGCGGGACATACTTCGGCACCGATCCCGCATTGACCTCGGAAAAGTACGTTTCCACCTTTACCAAAGAAGAAGTCAACATTCTTGCTCCCCCACCCCCCAAAAGTTTTGGGGAAAAGAAATTTGACGGAACGAAAAAGGGCTTACACGGGCGAGCTGTAGCGGATCAGTGCCGTGGTACGCCTACCAGCACAAGCCCGAGTCGCAGTGAGTCAAAACGTCGCCGACTGGGATGAGGAAACATAAGGCGACAGACCCCGCTCTGGTCGAGACCGTGCTCAGCAAGGAGCATCTTCCAAAAGTTCTCGCCGATTTGGTTTCCGGCCTGTGACATGTTGAACTTCCGTTCCGTTAACGCGCGAGAATATTTACCTGGCCAGTCTAAGTAGAGGTACGTGTCAACAACGACATCCCCGAGACCAATGAACCGTGTTACCTGGATATTTATGATTTCTCTGGGCATTGTGGAAGGAAGAGTGAGTGACAAGAGGTGACAAGTGCCGGAAACCCTGGGCTAGGGGCAGCCGCCATGAGGCCATTTAGCCGTTTTTACGCGACGCAACTTGAAATTTTCCTTGGCTGATACATAGGGCTACAAGAGGAGCGTTCGAGTTCGCTGGCTACATAGACAAGTCATATAAAAATAAAATAACCGAAGGTCTATCCAACAAGAACGCGTCAGACCGGGGGCGGATACGGAACACCGTAGGGCATCATTGGTCGCGAGGGGTCTCCCACATACGCTGGTGGCATCGCGACGACATAAAAATACGGTTGCCGTGGCACCCCAGGATCCGAATTCCCACTCGACTGCGGCGACGTCTGGTCCGCCAAGTTCGGGCTCGGGCCCGGGCCCCGCGGTGGGGGCGGTTGGGGGTACGCCGCCGGGAAAAAGTAGAGCGGTTGGGACGGCAGCGCGACTTGGGGAACGGCATACGGGGGGTACGATGATGGCGGGGGGCCAATCCCGAGCCCGACATGCGGCGCCGGGAAGTGCGTGCTCGCGCCCTCGCTACTGGACGCGGAGCCTCCTTGACCGGGCGCAAGCGTTGCGCTCGAGCCCTGCGCATGCGCGAGCGAGTGGCCAGAGGGCGCAGTGAGTCTGCGCGTGCTCGAACCGCCAGCTCCGCCTCCGAGGAGGTCTAGGTCGTGCAGGTGGCCGGTGTACCAGGACCTGCCGGTGCCGCGGGTGTGCGAATGGCGCCCACGTCCCGGGTCTGCCGGGTTGAAGTCGACGGTGACGTTTGGGGAGACCCAAGGGAGGCTGTTCAGGTCGCGGAAGAACTTTCCTACACGCGCGAATTGGGAGGGAACGGACGGTTCGGGAGGGGGCTCGATGGGCTCGTCCATGCCGGCGTAGTCGTCTGCGAGCTGCGGTTCGATGTAGACGGGACTGCCGGTGGGACTCTGGACCGTGACGGTTGGCCGGCGAGCGCGGTCGAGTGGGGATATACGAGAGGTCCCTGGGGGTGAATGCTCTGGCTCCGCGTGATACTGTGAAGGTCGTGGTGAGTTTCCATTGGTCCTACTGTCGCTTCCTTCTTCCGTGGACGAGGCAGGATCGGGATTGCGAACGGTGCGAGGGGGAGAGGACCTCTGGGCGTTGTGCAAGGAACCGTGATGTGAGACGTGCCGAGATGCTGGGTTTGTGAGTGACTGGTATGTAGGCTGTGACTCAGGTGCGGGGGGCCCGAATGGCATGAGACACGGATCGCGATGGACCAGCGGATGGGGTGAGCGCTGGGGTAACATTCGGGTCGTCTGAGTAGCGCAGATCGCCTTCAGTGTGCTCTACGGCAACACCATAGGGTGGGTTTCCTGCCTGCTCCCGGGGCCCAGCGTTCAAGTCGTCGGAGGTATAATGAGGATGATATGGGGACTGGTGATGGTGCACAAAACTTGGAGAGGTCTGTGCCCCCCGCCGATCCGGTTGAAAGCCGCGTTTCATCGCCCTCGGGATCTTCCTCAACGACCTCATAAAGCCGCCCACAAACCTGCGAGTGCCGTGAGATCGGTGCCCGTCGTCGAATTCTGAGTCATATATTGGATCCTGGTCGATGCCAGGATCGAGCTCCATGGTTTCGGCGTCGGGGTCTTCTAGCTCCATCATGGCCCGAGGTACCATCATTGCAGGGGTAGGCAGACCCTGTATAGGGTCCACAGGCGGAGGCTGTGGACGGGGGCCATACAACCCAGAAGTATAGGTTTGTCTGCTACTGTTGTGACTGTGATGAGGAGTGCCGGAGTAGACCGTTCGCATAGACGGCGTATGATCCGCCTCACGTACACTCCCGTCGGCGTGGTCTGCTAGGTAGTAGGGGGGGTTAGGACGAGGGTCGTACTGTGTCTCAATCCAGGAGGAGGACATGTTTGGAGTCGTCATCGGGTCTGAGAGTGCCAAGAAGGTTGATAGAACTATGCGAGAAGAACTTTAGGGACGGCAAGCTGGGATCCAGCCAACACGTGTACGAAGCGCACAGGTGACCCATGAGGCAAATGCAAAAAGCTGGAGAATAAATATTTCCATAGTGAGCGAGTAGATTACACCTTATATCGGAGTATACCGTCGGAGCGCCGTTGAACGAAAGCATCTGGCGCAGCGACTCGAGCGAAAGCGAACTCAGGCTCGCCGTGAACTCTGAACTAAGATGAACACACTTAATATGACATATCGGTCCGGTCGGTCCGAACTCATCTTCTATAAGCAACCATGTTCACTTGCCAGGTGAGTGACTTGTACTAGTCAAAACTTCTGGTTCCTCTCCGTGATGTCAACTTTACCCCTTCGAGAGAAGTTTATCTTCGGTGACCTTCCGATGGTCGACTCTTCCAGGTACACTTCCTTAGGAACCGGTTGAGAACCAGCCATCAAGAACGGAAAACTGATTTCTTTTTCATTTATCATTTATCATCCGTTCCACATACACTGTACTCACCTTGTTGTATCTAGGTCCTTCACGACGTATCATTCATCGACTTTGTAAATGAGATGGGTAGGCATATAAAGTTGGCACGACAGATCGTAAATCATAGTAAAGTCTCTTTCAACACGACACGACATTTTACACTACATCATAGACAGGAACAAGCTGTAAAAAAAATTGGTCCATAATAAGGCTTTACGCCTCCTCCCCCTCCTTTATCAATTCCCCAAAATACTCTTAGCAAAGCAACGTGGCTCAAGGCCACGCATCACGACAGGTCTTGTCCGGGCGTTTACTGTTCCTTCCCTTGCACTCCATCTCTCCACAGTCCTGACACGCATTCGTGCAAAAGTTACGGCCACCCTTGCCTTTGCAATCTTTAGACCCACACTTGACGCAATGCCGAATACGCTTCACTTGGCTTTCTTTTATCCCGGGGTTAGCGGCCTCGGCCAGCGGCTGGTAGGGCATCGGGTAAGGGCCATAGGCATATGGCATGTAGGGCGCACCCTGCGGGTAACCGTACGGTGCAGGCACGGACGTATGTGGGTGTGGGTGCGGGTGCGGGTGTGGATGCGGGTGTGGGTGCGGGTGCGGGTGTGACGGCACGTGTGTAGCCGTCGGTGGCGCAGAAGATGATGAGGGCGCATTCTGATCAGGCTGCGCAGTCACCGGCGGAGGATGGCCTTTCCAGGCCTCCCCATAAGGCGCTCCCTGCGTGAAAGATGAACATCACATCACTTGCGCATCAAGGCTGTAGGGTCACGAACCTCAGGTGTACCGTGCGATTCATCAACCTGCATCGCATCCGGCTGCATATCCATGTCGTCGGAACTCTCGTCCGTGGCCGCATCGTCTCTCTGTGTTGCGGAACCAGGAGAGCTCTGCTGTGCGGCGCGCACAACACGCAACGTCGACTCTTTGCCCAGACCTTCACCAATACATCCAACGACGACGGCCCATAACGATTTAGAGACACCGATAGGTTGCCAGTTCCACGAATGCGGATCCGAGGCTCCGCTGGCAAGTAATGTGACAGGCAGTTCGTCCCGAAGGACGGGAGGGAGGGCGCGGATTACCACCGGATCCGTGCTCGCAAAGCGTCGTCCTTCGGTACCTGTGCGTCCTTTACATTGGGGGTTGTTGCACACGTACTCGCAACCAATTAGGAAGAACGGCCTGCCGAGATCATAAACCTTCGTTGGGGCTGACCGGATACAACCACGGTTGAGTAGTGGCGCGGCGCAGAGAGGACAGGCAATGCCATTGAACACCAGGGGGAGGGGGTCCCAATAGAAAAAGCGATGTTCAGGAGGTGTAGGTGAAGCCAATGAGGAAGCAGTGAGCGCGAAATAAGACGGGGACCAGGGCAACCAGAAAGATCTGAGGATTGAATATAGTTGCGGAATCGGGCCCTCCTGGGGTGCGAATAACGAATTGACGTGGAACTTGAACGACTCTTCAACGTTCATCCCGACACGCGAGACAGGGGCCGGTGCGTGGAGTGAGGAGACGAGGCTCTGGAGTAACGTGTTCATGTCCATGCGGAGAAGCTCTGCCCAATCGTCGTGGAGCACCGGATCAACCGCCTGGACAGCTTTCTGCGGGGAGGCTGGCGTCTCTGCCTTGTACTGGAGCGCGGCCGATAAGGTGCTGTACGACGTACTCCACGGCTGCTGGGGCGCTGGAGTAGTAGGAGTCGGGTAGGTGTAGCTGCTATAAGCAGGCTGAGAGTGGGGATTGAACACACCATCCCTTTTCGAGGTGGCCGGGAAACGCACCGAGCTGGCGAACGGTGGCGCAGATGCAGATGGTGCTGGGGTTTGACTGGCGCCATTCTCAGCGGAAGGAGTGGCAAAGTCACCAGGCGCGGCGACCTTGCGCTTGCGTGAAGAGGACGTAGGAGTACCGCGAGGTACGGAACCGGCGGGGAGACCGTCCTTGCGTGGACGGCCAACGGGACGCTTTGGCAGAACAGGAGCATTCGGGTCGACGTGCTTCTTCACGCCGCTACCTTTGGGACGTCCGGGCCCACGCTTTACCGGAGTGGCTGGCGAAACGCTGGCATCACCCGTCGGGACGAGGACACCGCCAGTCGGGTTTGCATCGGCGCCGGTGGATGGTTGACCAGAAGCCGAAGGCTGGGTGGCTAAAGTGCCCGCTAAGCCGTCCATTGTGTGGGGTAAACTGCGAAGAGAGCGACGAGTCAGTCCGAGTTGGATTAAGAGACATCGCAGGTAACGATGTAAGAGAACCAAAATTATTAGACGAATCGTAATATTTTTGGTAACCCTCATCGCAGAATCCACAACAGAAAAAAGAAAAAAAAAAAAGAAAAAGAAAACACACTGGTAAAGATGGCTCAACAAAAATAGGATCGCTCACCCCTTCGACAAAACGACTCGATGTGAAAAGAACAACAAGTTATTGGGCTCGTAAATGAAGCGTACGTGGCCCCCCTTATTGTGGGGAGGAATAGTCAGCTTAGGAGAGTGGGGGGGAAAGGTTATTGGCGGGTTTATCGAATTGGAACCACATTATCTCAAATTACACGGACGGAGTTTTAACTTGTTTTTCTCAGTTTATAATCTTTTTCTCGTCAGCCACCCCATCAGCAAGGTGAGTCTCCACTGTAATAATCTCTCTCTTCTTCTTCACTCTCTACGGGATGATTTGTTACCGACAATATTAGGAAGTGCCGTCCGAACTACCTCATGTCGAGCTCGGTTCTCTGATTTCTTTCCACTTTAAAAACGTTATATCTTACTCTCTCTGACACACTTTTTGTAGGTGAAATTTCTCGACATTTAGGGGGGGTGTTATGAAACGCCACTTACCTCACTCGGGACTCTTCCTTCAACACAAGCACACCTCCCGTTTCACACCGGGCACTACCATGTTCGCGGTCACATACAACACATCATAACCGCATCATACACAATATAGCCCACGTGTTCTCCCACGTCACTTCACGTCCTCGTTCCGGACCGCGCTGTGATTTGTACTCCAGAGCGGATTAACTGCGATATGACCGGGCTGCAACCGCGTCACACGGACACCTTGAGCGCGTTAGTTTCCGTGAGAGGAAGTCTCAACTCTCAATTCGAATGGACATGGCTTAAGCACATCCGGCACCAGGACTTGAGCCGGGTGTCTCTTCATCAGAATACACCTTGTTCTGCTCGACGCCATCTATGTGGCACCATTTGCTCTTACCCGCTGGATCCATTCGCATTATTTGCGCCACCGGATCCGATCAATATACGAACATCCTCTCCACAGGGGCCCAATTTCCGATGATAGAAGCGAGTGCGGAGCGTACGTTGGTTCTATTCATTCCGCCCCGGGCTGATGATTATAAAATTCCATTCCCGTGCGGTGGAGGTAGCTTTTGACTCGGCGGTGATCGCATACAACACGAGCTCATGGAAAATAAAGGGCCGATCTGATCCTGCTGATATCTCACCCACTCTTCCAACAAAGATAATATTCGATACGTAGCTGACCCATACGCCAACGGCGGCGTGCCGAGCGACATCGGAACGGTTGTGGCCAGCGGTCCGACCACGGTGTCAAAAAAAGAAGTCGAAATCGCGAGCACCTCGAAGCCGAGGGCCTGACTGTACGCTTGGGTGCTCATACTGTGCTTATAGTACGGTGCGCTGCTTCTTTTCACCACATTTCAAGGGGTACAACCCGGTGGTCACTAATACCGGCGGCGTGAGGAGCAACATGTCAACGATACCGTGCCGACTTTTCTATATTCTCGGACTGACTTGTTACGCGGCACCCGGATTCTATCCTATTTACATTTACATGATACACATAACAAGCAAGTCATTTTTATTGTCCTGATTCTTGATGCTAAGTGAATATGGAGTCTATAATTAATAACAACTAACTACAGTACCACTAAGCGCTAAGCCTAGAGACTATGGCCATGATGAGCTCAAATGTCCGTAAGTTTTCTACATGGTGCATTGACTTCTCCCCATTGTTGTCCTCCATGAATGTCTCAAAGTCTGGCAAATTTTGTGTCAGTTGGATTTTTCGTGGTTTAGTCACCGGAGGGCTGATTTTCCCACTCAACTTCTGTCCACAATTGACTTACGACAGCAGACGCGCATAACACTGGCATTATTTATTTATTTTTACTACACAATCGGCCATCCTGCTCTTCACAAACCATTGGAACCAGTGTTCTGAGGGGATTATAAAATAGGACTGGGAGTTGTCCAATCCTTGACACAACAAAATTATTTAAACGTACTGTACCGTACAGGGGGGAATGTTACCCTTCAAGGGTGTTTTTTTCGCTGTGGCACTGATATCAGTTGTACATACGAAACATAACAGAAGTGAAATCCACTCGTTGTGCCACGCGGGGGCAGGATAATTAAAAAGAGGGCTTCTATGCAACCCGCGACTGCTCCTGCGAGACTTTGGTTACGGCAGGGAAGGGGCAGGGGCCGGACGTTCAGCGACGGAGCTCAGCGCCAACGCCTCGTTGGCCCTTGATCGTTGTCATTAATCCTACACATTGAGGAACTCGGAAGGGGAAATGAACGCACTGGCGAAGACGGACGCCCTCTTCCTCTACCTCTCGAATCTTCGCGAGGAGCTGCTGCCGGCTCTTTTCCAAGGAATTGATGCTGGTGGTCGCACGGTCCAGGAGTCCAACCTTGCTCAACTTTTGGTGGGACCCGAGTCCGAGGCCGTGTGTCGGAACGGCGTCTTCGAGACGGAGATACGACGCCCTGAGTTCATCACGCCTCCGTTGCTTCGACTCAATCTGCAGACGGTGGATTTCCTGGCGACGCCTACTAGTAGGTACGTCGTAGGTGCAATGAGAAAAGTCGAACGGGGAAGTAGCGTGGCCGTGCGCCGGGATGGGGTCACGGTCATTGTTGGTCGGGTCTCCGTGCTTCGTCGGACGACCGTTGCGGCCGCGACCCGAGCGGACCACGGAGGGAGTTATGGGGTTATAGCGCATGGAGCGCGGGACCGAAGTGAGGTCCGAAGAGTAAGACCCAGAGCCGCTGCTCCGCGATGTGCCCGAAGACGCCATTTCGCCAAGCGCGGAGGGATAGACGGATAAGGGAGGACTATAGGGGCGAGGGACAGTCGAGTATGGAGGACCGCCGTAGGTGTACTCGGCCATGCCGGTCATGAGTGAAGCAAAGCTCAATATGGGGAATGCTAGGTTTCTTAGCGGACATATCGGGTTCAAAGAAGATGGATAGTAACGCACGGGGATCACTGGTGGGTGGAATAGACTCGGAGACCTCAGCGGGTACTAGGTGCTGCAAATGTCGTTGAAGGGGGTCATCGGGTGCTGTAGTTTCTATTAAATCGGTGTTCTTGGGTTTCTCAGGAGCCGGTGGCTCTGGGCGAGCTCGCATAGTGCGTCTAGGAAATGAATAGATAAGACTAAAGGGAGACGGTCATGGAGGTGCTAACGAAGGCCAACCAGGCTAGCGCCGAGCGGCACAGCTTGCCATATTATGGCTATCGTAGGTCCGGGCTGTCCTTGGGGCTGTCCTTACAACAAGAAACAGGTAAATGCCAACCAATGCTGAAGAGTCTGGCCCATCTGATCGGAACTTATGGGACTGGGAAGAGGACGCTTCGCCATGTGGCTCCGTCAAGGTTACGTTAGAGAAGAGAATGCCATGGTACGTACGGTTTGGGCTCAGGCAGCACAGTCTAAGTAAGGCGAGAACTCACACAAGCTGAGTCGGTTAAATGGTCAGCAAAAGTTCTGATCGTAGTATCGTACCGCTATCTAGTACACACTATACTATCAAGTACCCATCGCTCTTAGTTCCTGCATCCCGAGCTTTTCGTTGCTCCCGCGTTCACCATGAATTACTATCCGACGACGAGCCAATCCAACCTCAACTCACCGTGCACCACACCACAACGCCTAACCGCGTGATTGGCGAAAGGAAGGATGAAGCTAGACTCTAGGATGAACACTACGGCGTGCGGATTACGAGGTGTCAAGACCCAAGAGAACAGGTTAAAGGGTTCGGAGCAGAAAGCACACCAGGTGAGAACTTGCATCGGTTTCAAAACCGCTTCCGGGGCCATCTTATAAATGTAGTATGTTTCGGAAGATTCTAACGCACACCCACTGACGGATCAGCGCTCGGCGGTCGTCTCTAAGAACAAGCACTCACCGCTATGAGGGGTCTCATAGCTGGCACCGCCAGGCCAGAAGGTTTCGCTCCGACCTTCATGCGCTCCACTTAAGAGGCCTACGAATTCTGACGCGCTGTTCCGATGAAAGTACGGCGGGCGGTACGTGCTCTCCGTGATATTCCACTTCGGGCAGATAAAGGCAGCGAAGTCCAGCGGGTGACAGGTATGTTTGACTTGGCCGTTAGCACGTAGCAGCTAGACGAGTCGATATGATCCTAACAACAGGCACGAATTTCTCCAGCGCATAGCTGGGATGGCCACTTAAGCGGAAGCGGGAACCACAGAGCAGTCGAGAACTGACTTGCCATGCCACGCGACAACATCGAACTGTGCTCTCATTTGTGAGAAAATAGACGCCTTCCAAGTCTGCGCGGCCACTGTCACGACCACGAGGCGTATCTTGACGTAGTTGTAGATGAAGTACTGAGCGTCAGAGAACATACACAGGCATGACGTGAACCAGACGTACTCCCCCAATAGGCGTGGTCAACTTCGAAGCTCACAATAGGGGACTCGAAACCACGCGCATTCGCGTGACCGTGCGTTCCAAGAGGACCAAGTTGGAGCAATTCCTGCGAACCAAAATTTCCTGGATGTCTAAGATTGCAGATTTACCCACGTTTCGAACGATGGTGAAGATGCGATGGCGGGCACCGCGACAAGATTCGTAATAGCGGCGAACAAACGTGGTCTCCTGCGGATCAAGGGAGATTGTTTCCTTGAGGCATTTCTGGGATTTCCATAGCTTCAGGATTAGTTCTAGCGCCCAGCAGGCTTCAAGAGAGAGTGACAGTGTCATCAAGCAGAAGGGGGTACGAGTGGGCATGGATGTCAGCCTACGCCGTTGAGAATGGCGGCCGCGGGTAACGAGATTATATAATCACGGGTTTCCCTTACAACGGCCGCCGCATCGGTGCTGCCCTCGCAACTTCAGGGCCACCCTTGACTGCTCACACGACCGCATCCACATCAATAGAGCCAAGCACCTCACGGCGAACATCACGCCAGCGGCCACGGGTATGGGCGCGTGGTACACCGTCCGCATGCACTGCCTCAAGGCTCAAGCGCTCAAGCAGCAAGCGTGCTTTGAGCGCGTTTTCCGGGGGGTGATCAAGCTGGAGCGTCGGAGGGTGATGCAGAATTGTGTGGAAAACATATCCGCAAGCGCGGTGCGGACGGCAACACAACAGAGTGGAGTGCAAGGCTCCACACGGGTTCGTCGTGGTTGGGTCACGGTGACTAGTCACCATGACCCAACCACGACCTGGTGACTGGTGACGTTTATAAGACTTTGCCCGTCTTTGCATAATCCCTATGCCAACGATAACGACAGGGCATGCTCACCGAAGTCGGAGGGGGGGGGGGAATGCCATCGCCAACCTCACCCCAAGAGCCTTGGCCTAGGGTCGTGGTGCGCGATAAGTGTGGGGATGAGGAGGGTTGCAGGTGGGCTACAGCGGCGACAGGAGCCATGTTGATCAGCATCAGGACGAGTCCAACGAATATAGGGCATGGCTATGTGCGATAGCCCCAGGTGCGGGAGTTCCCGAATGGATCCTGTAGTCAGATTTCATGGGTTCTAGCTGCTTTTAATCTCGGCGTAGCGGTTGTCGTACTAGTATCATAATCAAGCGTTCTACAAGCGTCTATCGCCTAGCTTCCCGTACATCCCCCGGGCCCTTGTTACTTCCAAGCGTTCCCTCTGCTGATCAACAATGTCCAACTTTCAATCGATTCTCGATGCTGTGGATAAATACACTGAGCAGACTGGGATAAGTTTAAAGGAAAATCCGTTCGCCGACAAGGTCAAGGGCTGTGACTCTCCCGGTGCCGTCCTCTTCCTACTTCAAGAGAACTTGGAAGCGTTCAAAGGCTATCGAGACCAAAATCGGACGTTCATCGATTGCCTTAGCCCGGTTGTACAATTCGTTCAGGCCTTCTCAGGAATTCTTTGTGAGGCAACTAGTCTGGTGAGCCGCCAACTGCAAGGCCAACTGTCATTTCGCTATCTATTTTTTTTCAACTCTTTCTCCGCAAGGTGCCGTTCCAACCAGCAAAACTAATCTTCGTCGGCATCGGCGTTCTCTTCACTGTGTGTCTTCCTTATTCGCTCACCGAGTCCATCTGATATCCGAGTGATCTCAGGCAGCAGATGGAGTAAGCGCGAGCTATGACGCACTCCTTGAACTTTTTGAGTGCATCGGGAACTTCCTCAAGCGTCTCCATATTTATACCGAGATCTCTTTGGACCCTTTGATGATGGATGTGGTCGCGAAGATAATGGTCGAGTTGATTTCGATACTTGCCCTAGCGAAGAAACAGATCAATCGAGGTCGACTCAGTAAGCAGGGTCTTGCAGTGGTAACCATAGGCGGCAACCTCTGAACACGTTGTAGAGCAATTTGCAAAGAAGTTGTTGGGGGATAGCGAGATTGAGACCATACTGAAGAGGTTGGACAGACTCACGCAGGAAGAAGCCCACATGACCGCAGCGCAGACCTTGGCTGTCGTCCACGGTCTTTTGAATAATATGAAGGTAGTCATGGACGGTGAGTCAGGCTGCTTAGAGAATTCAAAACATCTTATTGACTGTTGTAGGTGGCGAGGCATCAACAAGTGCAATCCGACGGACTCTCAGTACGTCCTTCTATTATGCGCGAATTGGCGTTTCCCTGGCCTTATAAAGTATGCTAGTTACCATGCAGGAGGTTGCGAACGAAATTAACAAAATGAAGCGTGCGTCGTCTCATCTGCTCTTGGTAGCGTGGGGGGTATACCTTTCCCACAGGCGACCAGTTACAAATGAATGCCAGGGGCTGGATCTCGCCTCCGGACCCGTCTAAAAACCACATCCTTGCACGCAGAATCCACTCTGGTGAGTCTGCGGTATGGTTTACCCGCGGTTACACCTTCGACAACTGGAATCTGATGGGCGGGCTTCTGTGGATACATGGCAAGCGTGCGTACTTCCCGACATCCTTTACCCTTTTTCAGCTGCTGATGGTAATTCGGCTCTAGCGGGATCGGGAAAGAGCATCCTATGGTAGGTGCCACATGCTCATTTTCGTCTAATTCATTGACGTCTGTCAACTAGTTCCTGCATCATTGAAGAGGCCGCTACGCTACGCGATGAGGGTCTGGGCTTGGTGGCTTATTATTACTTCGACTTTAGAGATACCGCAAAGCAGGACGTGCGCGGCCTGCTATCTTCCCTCGTCATCCAACTCTGCGCCCAGTCAGATCTTTGCTATGACATCCTTTCTCACCTATATTCTAAGCACGACGTCGGATTGCGCTTGCCTGATGATGACGCACTCACCCAATGCCTCAAAGACATGCTTAAACACCCAGGACAGCCCCCAATCTATATCGTTCTTGATGCTCTCGACGAGTGCCCCAACTCGTCTGGGGCACCATCTTCACGCGAACTCGTGCTTGACCTCTTAGAGGACCTTGTCACGTTACGTCTTCCCAATCTTCGCGTCTGTGTCACGAGTCGTCTCGAGGCCGATATCCAAGAAGTTCTTGGGTCGTTGGTATCTCATTCTGTCTCTCTTCACGACGAAGTTGGTCAAAAGCGGG
Source organism: Lactarius hengduanensis (assembly GCA_021525025.1). NCBI lineage: Eukaryota > Fungi > Basidiomycota > Agaricomycetes > Russulales > Russulaceae > Lactarius > Lactarius hengduanensis. The sequence continues at coordinate 90,027 of JAKELI010000078.1, read as the reverse complement.
ATATCATAAATTACATCAATCGTGCTGTCCAGTCGGATAGAAAGATGCGAAAGTGGAGGGCGGGAGATAGGCAATTGGTCATCGATGCACTCTCTCAGAGGGCCGACGGAATGTAAGTAATCACCCTTGCTGTGAGGCGACATTTTTAAAATTTTCATCATAGGTTCCGGTGGGTTTTCTGCTTAATAGAAGAGTTGCGTGGTTGTTTTCCCCCGGCATTACGGCGCGCTCTCGAACAATTACCCGAAACCCTGGATACAACATACGAGCGTATCTTGCTAGGCATAGAGAAGGCGAAACGAGAATATGCCTACCGTCTTTTACAATGCCTTGCAGTCTCCATTCGCCCGCTTCGCGTCGAAGAGCTCGCAGAAGTACTTGCCGTTCGACTTGACGCCGGAGAGGATTCAGAATATCATTCTGACTGGCGCCCCGAGGATGCACATCAAGCCGTGTTGTCTGCTTGTTCCAGTCTGATAACCATCGTCAATGTCGACGGTTCGCTGGTCGTACAATTTTCGCATTTCTCCGTGAAAGAATTCTTGATGTCCTCTCGCCTTGCCAACGCGGCAGAGCATCTTTCTCTCTATCACATCCTCCCTCATTCCGCCCACGCCGTTCTTACCAGGGCTTGCCTCAGCGTCCTGCTCAATCTCGGTGACCGAGTCAACAAAAGTGCAGTACAAAAACGTCCATTCGCGATCTACGCGGCTCGGTACTGGGTTAACCACGGCAAATTCGAAGGCGTGTCTTCGAGTATCCAGGACCTGATGGAACATCTCTTTGACCCAGACAGGCCTTACTTTGCGACGTGGGTCTGGATACACGACATCGATCGTCCTTGGAAAGGGTCCACGACAACGGCGCGACCGACGCAACCAGAGGCAAAGCCATTTTACTACGCGGCACTGTGTGGTTTTCGCAGCCTCATGGAACGTCTTTCCTTAACCCACGAGACGGATATTAACGCTAGGGGCGGGGACCACGGGACCGCGTTGAACGCTGCATTTGCCAAAGGCGAGGTCGAGATTGCCCGGGCCTTGCTTCGGAATGGCGCAAATATAAACGCCCTGGATGGCGGGGGTGACAGTGCGTTACACAGAGCGACAGAAGGCGGACATTGTGCCGTGGTGAAATTGTTACTCGAACATCATGCAGATATCAACATCCAAACAGGCGACTCGCGCCGGGCCTCGTTGCATGTGGCAGCGCTGAATGGACAACTGGAAATTTGTCGGCTACTACTGAAGCATGGGGCAGACGTAGCGTCCCAAGCGAAAGATGGGTGGACGTCACTGCACTTGGCGTCCCGGCACGGTCATCTCGATATTGTGCAAGATCTACTCGTCTACGGTGCCGATGCGAATGCCCAGAAAAAAGGTCTTGTGACTTCGTTGCATCTGGCATCATTCGCAGGATATCTCGAGATTGTCCAATCGCTTGTCCGAAATGGCGCGACAATTGACAGGACGAATGTGGACCAAGAAACGCCGTTACACGTGGCGTCTCGCGTCGGGAACCTCAAAATTGCCCGCTTCTTAATCCGGCAAGGCGCAAACACAATGTCCAAAGATAAGCGTGGTTGGACTCCGCTGCACAATACATCACGATACGGGCACCTTGGCCTTGTGGAGATATTTCTTGAAGGCGGCGTGGACGTCAACGCGCGAACTGCAAGCGAGGAGACTCCCTTGGACCTCGCGTCGGGCCGCGGGCACCTCGAGGTTGCTCGCTTCCTAATCAAGCGTGGAGCGGATGTGAACTGTTGCGATAAGCGAGGTCGGACACTTCTCCACACAGCGGCACGAAATGGCCACCTTGACACCGTGCGGCTTTTGCTCGACCTCGGTATTGGTGCCCAGGTCCGGGATAGGAATCACGACACACCATTGATCCTCGCGTCATTCGGCGGACACGTGGCGGTATCACGCTTTCTGATCGAGCATCAGGCTGATGTGAATTCCGTCAACGATCGGGGCTGGACGGCGCTACATTTAGCATCACGATATGGTCATGCCGATGTCGTGCAGCTCTTACTTGACCACGGGGCGCATGTGAATGCCCAGGAAGCGGGTCTATGGGCTCCACTCCATCACGCATCAGCTGGAGGACATCTCAAAGTTGTGGAGTTGCTAATCGAGCGCGGTGCAGAGGTTGACGTGCGGAACGAAGCTCAGAAGACCCCGTTGGACCTGGCGTCGGGAAATGGGGAACTCGAGGTTGCGCGCATGTTAGTCAAGTACGGCTCAAATGTCAATTCACAAGACAACGAGGGCTCGACTCCATCACACTCAGCGGCACGGAATGGACATCTCAGTCTCATGGAGTTGCTTCATGACTCTGGCGCGGACGTTGGCATACTGAATAGCAGCGAAAAAACACCCTTCGATCTCGCCCACGAAAGCAGGAAGCGCGACGTTACGAGTTTCCTAGCGAGGCGTTCTGGGAATGTATGTGCCCTCGACACCGCGAGCTCGACCCCATGGGAAGCAAGATCGCAAAACAGTCTTCCGGAGTCGCAACTGTACAGTGGCGAATCATCTCACGATGAGGAGGGCAATTCGTTGCATAGCGCATTGGTCAACGGACACATTGACGTGGCCCAGAGATTACTCGATCGCGGTGCAGACGTCAACGAACGCGACGAGCATCTTCTGACTCCGTTGGACGTCGCATCGAAGGACGGGAAACTCGAAATTGCAATGGCATTACTGAAATATGGCGCGGATGTGAACTCACGAAACGCCTCGGGCTGGACCCCGTTGCACTGGGCAGCACAAAATGGGCACATCAACGTCGCTCGACTGTTGATAGACAATGGCGCCGATATAAACGCCGCGCAGCGGGAGGACGCTACTGCCTTGCACATCGCATCAGCCTTTGGACGTTTCGAAATGGTACAGTCGTTACTTACACAGGGAGCTAATGTACAAATACGGAATGTGTACGGAAGGACACCGTCTCAAGACGCACTGAGGTTTGGATACCGGAAGATTGCGCAGTTGTTGTCAGAGTATGACATCGGTGGAGTGTAGGGATTCAACGAACGAGGGATCGGCGTCGTATAGGTTTACATCATCTATTGCCTTGCTACTTATAATGTCGTAATTGAAGCCTCTACTCGTTGCTATGTTTCCAACACAGCAGAATCGCGCCGCGGTCCAATTCCAATTTTTGAGAGCGCTAGGTACTAAGAGCGAATATCAAGGCTAATCAAGTCAAAATTGTCATAATGCATAATGAGTTTGAGCTGTTTTCGAGTCGTCAAGGAGCCCATCAATATGAAAATGGCCCTAAGTCATTATGCGTTATGACAATTTCGACTGTACCTGAGACGATCGATGATTCATAATAGCTTCCGCCCTGACCGTACCTCGACGCACGCACTTCTCGGGCGCTGCCAGTGGACACCCTGGGCCGGGTCTAAAAAAACGGATCGGACATAGCTATGTTGGCACTTTTATATTACGGACTGGCTCTGGTGGACTTTTCATTCGAATGAGAAGTTCGACTGCATACCCAACTTGAATGTCGTGTAGTCTCAGGCTCGAACTCGGTGGCTCAAGCGGTGGCTGACTAGTTACTAGTTACTAGTAGTACACTTGATCTTGCACTTGATAGCATACTTTCTCCTTTTCTATTCCGGGCCTTCTCTCTGACTTCCTAGTAACAGAGCGCATCTCTGGACTATTTCTTGCACGCCCAACACATAGTAGTACCGCATACCCGGGCTGGTGGCCGTTGCTCATCACGTTTTCTTTGCTTTGATCCCCTGTACACCCGTCTTTCGTAACTCTGCATTGATCTCCCCAAGGTGATCCATGAATTGGGCACCCAAAGCCATCCCACATCTGCGGTTCATGCTCTGAAAGGTCAGCATGTCAGCCGCCGCCCTGTGCCTTTCGAACCAATGCGACCTCGACTCACCGTGTAGGACACCGGAGCGCTTGATCGCGTAGTCGGTGAGAGGAAGCATGAGGCTAGACTCAAACATGAACGCTGTATGTCGAAATCAATTCAGGGCGTCAGGGGTTCAAGAAGACAGGCTTCGGAGAAACGCACCAATGGTACCCTCGTGAACCCGCATCGGTTTCAAATCCGCCTCAGAGGCTCGGTTGAACTCCTCGTACGACACTGAGATGAACCAATCAATGTTCAGCGTTCCGTTGTCAGTCTTTAAAACGACTAATCACCGCCATGGGGGCAAAATCCGGTCTCATAGCTGGCACCACCAGGTTGGAAACCGTCGCTTCTACCGCCATACACACCATACAAGAGACCCATGAATTCCGTTGCGCTGTTCCTATGGTAGAACGGCGGGCGGAACGTGTGGTTCGACACGTCCCATCTTGGACTGAAGATCAAAAGGTCCACCAGCGAATGATGTGGTATCTTTGACTTGGCTGTCAACACGCAGAAGATGGATGGGTCAATGTGGTCTTTGGATATGCTCCCGACATTCACGAACTTCTCCAGTGCATATTTGTAGGGTACATAGCTGGGATGCTCACATAAGCGGCAGTGAGCACCAACGAAAAAACGAGAACTGACTTTCCGTGCCACGCGACAACATCGAACGGAGTGTGATCTTGCTTGCAAGAATATAGCCGCCCTCCAAGTCTGCGCGATCCAAATTAGCCACCGTCCGAATACCATGCACGTCTTGACGTACTTATAGACAACTTCACATCAAATACTAAACGTCAAACAACGTACACAAGCATCCTGGAAACCGAAACGTACTCTCCCAAGGGGACTGGTCAACGTCGAAGCTCGCAACCGGAGACTCGAAATCGCGTGTATTCGCAAGGCCATGTGTGCCAAGAGGTCCGAGTTCAGGCAGATCGAATTGTGAACCAAAGATCTCCTGGATATCTGCGGCATGCATTTAGTTCATCACGGTACACAGAGCGTACGTGAGGTGTGACGTACATCCTCGGACCGGACCATCGGGCAGTTCAACCTTGAACTTCATCCCACGCTGAATCACGACTAGCTCTCCTGGCCTAATCATCATCCTTGGCGCCACCAATTGTCACTTTACGAGAAAAACCTATGTCGATCTAGATCTCACCTGCCAAACTCAGTCTGGATGTCCAGCCTGCCTTGCTGTGGAAGAATGAGCATGTGTCCATCGTTGTTGCAGAACGCTTCGTTCTCCATTGATTTGTCCGCGGCGTAAATGTGTATTGCCAGTCCTTCTCGTAGCACTGGTGAACCTGCACCACATAACGTCTTTAAACCGCGTGGAAAGTCGATGCCAGAACCCTCGTGTGGGATCGCAAATGGGTGCCAAGCTAGTTGAGTCGGAGAGACTTGGACATGTGGGTTGGTAAGAGAAAATTCGGCTTCCAGCTAGGGATATACAGTTTAGGCGAACTAGTCGGAATACAAGACAAGGGGGCGTACGTCGGCATTGGCGGCGAGTGGAGTGAATCCTCTATGTGCCACTGATGGTCGGATACGATACAGCCAACTAATCGAATTGATCAGCAGCACGTGCGAAAATCACGCTGGGCGACCGCACGCTGTCTTGCTCTCAGAGCGGGGGGCCACAAATGAGGTTCCTGTCATCTGTAAATTTCTCATGTAGTAATCTTAAATGATAAGTGCTGGATTACTAACCGCCTCAACGTACAACCCATATTTGACCCTCTGCGGGGAGTTCTGTGCTACTGGGAGTACCCTAGGCCTGCATTATATGTATTTATGTCAGGTTCAAACGAGTGACGAACGCGACAGAGTACTCACAAGGCTTCGCTCACAAAGCGGTTTCCAAAGCCAACTTGGTATTGGTAGGGATCTTTCTCAGTCGATGCAGCTATATACAAGGGCCTGGCCGTGATGGTATGGGAGTAACGTACGTGGAAAGAGAGCACGGGTGAAGATGGGGTGCGAATGAGCCCTCTAGCGTGGCGTAAGATCTCGCTCAAGCTTTTCATAGGGGACATATCTATCTGCTGGATGGGGCTGACCTGTGGACACGCCGGGTCTAGATATTTATACGCGCGAGAAGGACAGCACCGCTACCCCATCTCAATTCCCAGAGCATCGTGATGAGACGCGTGAACAGTTCAAGCGAGCCAAGCAGCGCTATCAGGCAACGCCCTGCCTGTAGAGGAAAGTTTCTCATGATCAAACCGACCGAGGACCAGACTCAGGCTCCTTTGAGTCCTTTCCGATTCAATGGCTCTTAATCACGTGTGCTTTCCGTGTGGGAAGAAACACGCGAGGAGTAATATCCCGAAGCGGTTTATTAACTCTTCCCAATCGGGCCAGATGACACTCATGACATCATTGGATTGCCACCGCAATTTAAAAGTAGCCCAGTCGCCGTCTGCCACATTCAGTGGTTCATCGACATGTCCGCCCCCCTGGATAAGTTTCCCATTGATCTTAGCAAGTACAAAAAGTTGTGGAGTTTCCAACCCAGACATTGTCTTCGAGCTTACCATGCCACACACAGGCTAAAGCTCGATGCTTCCAACCCTCGGCTCACTGATGAGCAAAGGCAGACACTGAAGCATAACATCCAGCTCCTACGCGATGCCATCGTCCTATTCACCTCCACCGGTGCCGCTCGCGGTGTCAGTGGACACACGGGTCAGTTTAATCAGCTCTCTTCGGGCGTGGATGTCTTGATGCCTTGCGAGGCCCGCGTCTCAGTAGAGCTTCATGGTATCCGTGATCGGCACTGACACTTCTGATTCCTTACCATCTAGGCGGTCCTTATGACACCGTGCCTGAATTATGCATCCTTCTCTCCCTCTTCGAGTCATCCGACAAGTATTACCCAGTCGTCTTCGATGAAGCTGGTCAGTTATTCTTTCACTCAACGGATCTTCTGAAGCTAACTCACCTCCAGGCCACCGTGTCGCAACGCAGTACCTTCTCTCCGCGCTCGACGGACACATCCCCGCGGAGCACCTCCTGCAGTACCGAGCAGCGGAATCGAAGTTGCCAGGTCATCCCGAACTCGGTCTTACACCAGGCGTCAAATTCTCCTCGGGGCGCCTCGGACACATGTGGCCTATGGTTAACGGCGTCGCGTTCGCCAATCGCGACAAGACTGTCTTCTGTCTTGGTTCCGATGGCTCGCAGCAGGAGGGCAACGATGCTGAGGCGGCTCGCCTGGCAGTTGCGCAGGGCTTGAATGTGAAGCTCATCATTGATGATAACAACGTCACCATTGCCGGATACCCGTCCGAGTATCTCAAAGGCTACGAGCTACCCAAGACGCTCGCCGGGCACGGTCTGGAGGTCATCACGGTTCAAGGCGAAGATATCGACGCCCTCTGGGGCGCATTTGTCAAAGCAATCGCGTACAATGGCCCCGCCGCTAGTGGGTCTTGAGCTGGCTGTTTTGACTTCTGTCCCATGGGCTGATTCCGTGGGTAGTCGTGGCAAAACGCGTCATGGCTCCGGGTGTTCCAGATATCGAAGGGAGCAACCACGGCCACGATGTGATTCCGGTCAAAGGTGCACTTTCCTATTTCAAGCGTCGCGGATACCCCGACGAAAAGTATAACGAGATTGAGAACATTTTGCTGAACATCAAACCCTCCGCTGTTCCGTACCTGTACGTCGGTTCTACGCGTGAGAACAATGCGAATCGCGTTGTGTTTGGAGAAGCCGTGAGTGCTGTACTTGATGGGCTCTCCAAAGAAGAAGCCGCGAAGAAAGTCATGGTCATCGACAGTCCGTATCGTCTTCACGATATTCGATGCGATGCTCACCTTTACACGCAGGTGATCTCGAGGGTTCTACCGGTCTGAAGGTGATCCATCAGAAACATCCCGAGGTGTTCGTTCCTTCTGGGGTCATGGAGCGCGGTAACTTCTCCGCTGCAGCGGGCTTTGGCTTCGAGTCTGACAAGTTTGGCGTCTTTTCGACGTTCTCTGCCTTCCTCGAGATGGTCGTGTCTGAGGTCACGATGGCAAGATTGAACAATTGCAATGTGCTCTGCCATTTCTCACACTCTGGGGGTGCGTGATCTCGCACCATCTATGCACACATTTTGATGACAACTCGTAGTCGATGAGATCGCCGATAACACTTGCCACTTCGGTATCAATTCCTTCTTTGCCGACAACGGCCTCGACGATGTGCACTCCTGGTTGTACTTCCCGGCAGATGCACTGCAAATGCGTGCGGTCATCAAACGCGTGTTCTTCGAGCGTGGCCTACGCTTTGTCTTCTCTACACGCGCCAAGGTGCCGTATCTGCTCAAACCGGGCTCAGATGATAAATTTTTCGGCGACGATTACGAGTTCGTACCGGGTAAGGATGAAGTTGTCCTGGAGGGAAAGGACGGATACGTCGTCTCCTACGGTGACATGCTGTATCGCAGTTATGATGCGGTTCTACGCGTGCGCCAGGGAGGCTTGGATGTGGGCCTCATCAACAAACCCACTCTCAATCTCGTCGATGAGCAGGTGAGCGTTGATCCCATGCCAACCAGTACCTTGCGTTGTCGATACATCACGTGCAGACAATCAAGAAGATCGGATCGAGCCCATTCGTGCTCGTCGTCGAATCACTCAGCCGCAAGACCGGAGTACGTGCAAACCGCTTTATGTCCCCACACTTACGCTAAGTTATTTCTGTTGTAGCTTGGTTCGAGATTCGGCACCTGGCTCCTCGAGCGTCAGCTCACGCCGAAATATGGTTATCTGGGCACTCACAAAGAGGGTAATCACCGCTTGTCCCAGCTCTATTGAGAATACTCAAAATTACCAACTAGGATGCGGTGGGTTGCAAGAGCAAATTACATTCCAAGGCCTGGACCCTCAGTGTATGTGGTTGATCATATCCTTGCACACACCTTGCGTTGACTCGCCGCGCATAGCGATAATTGCCAAAATCAAGACGCTCTCCAATTAAACAATGAAATAAAAATAGCGAAGGAAGTGATCCACGTAAGAGAGAGACGAAGAGAGCGCCGCATGTATAATAGTCAGGCTTCGAGCTGTCGAAGAATTTGAGCCGGGCCGGCCGACTCCGCGCAAGGAGGACTTGAGTTTGGGAGCAGTTTGATGGACAATGGCTCCGAAAGAGCCAACGAAACATCAGCTCTCTTCTCGCCTTACCTATAGTCAACGCACACCCGCATTCTTGCGCAAGCTCCAGAGTCAAGTATCCGGAATTCCAGACGATAACAGCGGTGACGAAGACCAAGAATTCGAAGATGACGGTTCAGGGCGACCGCCCATTCCCCGTCGCCCTGCGATCCCAGAGCGTCCTGCCGACAACCCCGGAAGTGGAGATGAGGATGTGGACGACGAAGCCCCGCAGGTGGTGGTGCTGAAGGAAGGAAAGCACCTTAGCGAGCGAGAGGCTCAGAATGAGAAACGCAAAGGTGAGACTGAGGGACGCGAGCCGTCCGAAACCGTTTCGTGTCAATCTCATAAGAACCTGCTTCATACCACCTTAGCAAAAGGATTACCTCCTCTACCTGATCCTGCGGTGGCGGCACCGCAGCACTCGTCGTCGGGCGACGCGAAGGACCCTAAGAAGAAGTCGACAAAAGAGGAGGCCAAGGGCCTCTCGTTTTCATCCAGACCATCCTCCTCGATCAAACCGACGACGGCTAAACGGAAGGCCGTAGGTGACGGCCGTAGTGAAGGTTCCCACGTCAGTGCACCAGCGCCGAAAGGTAAAACGAAAAAGCCCAAGGTGGGCTTGTCCTTCGCGGATGACGCATGAATCGGGAGGCGTGCGTGCGTATACACTTCAACTCTTCTGGGCTCACTTTTCTTCGTTGTAATATCTCTTCCCCTCGTGGGGCTGCGGTGTACGCCACGCCGAGGTGCCCTCCGTATCTTACTCATCGATACGGCTGTTCGGAATGTGAGACACCTTTGGTTCACAGTATCTTAGGACGCATACGCCGAACCGGTAGTGACTTTGTCGTGTACGCGTATAGCCAACGATGGGTCCCGTTGCTAATCCGCAATGTTACTCGAACAAATTACCTCTTGTAACTTTGGTTATTCGGTTTATACCACGTCCATCTTGATTTGCGGTGACGTCTTCACAGAATACCCGGGAAACAGCAAGGTTTGGGCGTCCATGAACGTTGTTAGACCCACGACTTTCTGCTCATTCACGTTGGCAAAAATTTCGTCCAGCCTTTATTCTTGCCACAGCGTCTTCTGCATCGTCGAAACGAAATTTGTAAGTCCAGCGCTTCCCTTGCAATTTACTACAATCTACACAAGTAGTATCACTACTCTCGCCACTCGCACATTCAAACGACGATCTTCGTCTAAGGCAGCAGGTCAAGTCCCTTAACAGATACAAGGACCCTTGGTGTCATAGTATGCCCATTGTAACTGCGCTGTTGAAGCGTTGAACTCACTCACACCTGAGTGAGATCGCCTCGTGCGTATAGTAATGGGCCCATATCTGGGTTAACGTACAGTATATCCATGATTTATAAATAATTACTGTGGGTGTTATGTAATCAAAAGTGAAGTCCAAGGAACCACTCTCTGGCCCGAGCCATCATATCAATTATCACGCCTTGACTAGTCATCGGTGACCCTCTGGCACTTGCTGTGAGTGTTAGTGTTGATCTCTCACGTGCCTCTGAAGCGCGTCTTTTCGACAACAAAGTGTGTTGCACAGCTGGCATATGTAACTCTCCCCGCCGTGGACAGCCATTTCGTGTCGCCTTGCGTCGCTTTTGCGACTGAACACCTTGTTACACTGGCTGCATTCCCCGCCTTCTTCCTTTTTCTTCCTGGGCCTCTTCCCCGGTCCCGTTGCGAGGTTGCTTGTGGATGGCGTGGGGCTTTCAAGCTGCAGCTCGTTGACTCGCATCGAGAGATCCATATCAACATCCTCGCTCTCCAAATTCGGCTGCCAATTTGTGGCACCACAGAGCGACAATCCGATTGATGTGGGAAGGAAGCTCGGTTGGGCTGTGTTGGGCTCCAGGTAGCCCAGATTTGGTGCGTCACCTGGTTCTCCGTACGTCTGCTGGTTGAGGACTTTCAAGGGATTCATTGTATTCGCCGAGGAATTGGTCGCCGTACACGTCCTATTTGGTCACAGAGCGTCGGACGTCGTGTCCACCCAGACCATTGTACAACTCACGTTGGATAGGAACTCTTCTTGGGTTTCACCGAGCGGCAACCCACTTCCCCAAAAGTTTTCGTTGGGATACAAGTCATTTGGTTGCGCCGTTTGTTGGCCCCAGTTCGCTGATGTTCTGCCGACTGGCATGTACTGCATAACCAAAGTCAATGACCATGTCGTGAAGGGATGCGATATGGGTAGGATGAATGCAGATGTTCTCGTATCGGGGGACTGGCAGTGGCTCTTGGACCGTTTGTCACCACTCACCGTTAACGTCGGATACGGGCAGGAGGAGAGGGGGGAAGAAGTCCACGTAGGAAGGTAAGCCTTTTGACTCCCCTTTTATTTTCAAGACTATGCTGTGTCCATCTAGTTGCAAGAAATCGAGAAATATAAAGCAGTTCAGCCCTATCACTGCTCTACGCTACCCTCTCATTTTGCTTCCGCCCGACGTGCTTTGGCCATACCTACTAAAAATGGAATGTTTGTGACCCAAAGAAGGGAATTAGCCAGTTAGACGCGCAGTCGTCTCATTTGGCGCCCAAAGTTTGACGAGGACTGTGGCGGAACACGAGGCGATGGCTATACTCCTGTCCGTCATCCCTACCCCAGGTGGCAGTGTATCTATTGTTGCCCCCTGGCCCTTGCACTTGTGTGTGTGATAAAGCTTCAGCCTCGATGGAGACAGCGCATGGGCCCCCATGGACGAACCAAAGGACGAACGGCGAGGTCATCGACCAAGGGTCAGTCTCGGGTACTTAATTTCTTGGTTTCGGTAGAGCGTCATGTTAAGAATATAGATAGGCAGCGAAGAATACGCGAGGCAGTTGAAAATTACAAGCACCTACACAGACGATGAAGCAATCCTACGGTGTGTAAATTCGGTGTTGGCGAATAGAGACGGACGAACTAACAAGTGCGCTTGGACTCCCGACTCCCGACGTCGTTATCAGCCATTCGTCTAAGGAGGGGTCACAGATGCTGCAGTCGAAGCACCTCCCACGCCGTGCGATAATGAGTGTGTGCCGTGTCTCTGTGTCGTTGTCCCATCCACCGGCTCTGTCCATGCTTAACTCGCAGTTGTAGTACACGCCCCCTTACTTGGTGCGTACGCCCCGTGGTGTGCGAGTGGACCCCGCTTGCTCATTGCACACACTACTTTGTCCGACTACTGGCGCTGAATAGGAGCAGACGTCGAGAGTATGGTCCTCGGCTAGCGCAGGGACAAGTCCCATTTATCAGACACAAGGGACTCTTGTAGTCATGCCGCAGACCATGATTACGCGCTGCTGAAGGGCCATGTTATCCTACAAGATCACTGAAATGTACATAACATCGAGATTGCGCATCACTGCGATCCGCCATCCATATCGATCGACTCGCTGAACGTGACCCACCTAGTGAGCAAATGACCCCATATTTAGATCTCTGAGTTAGGGATGGTAATGAAATACGTACCCTCTCAGTTGCAGTAAGTTAAAAAATAGAAACGAATACTATCGTTTTAGTAGTAATGCAAAAAAATGCTTTTTATTTTCTGTAGCTCCAACAACACATCGTAGCTACTTCAACTTGTACATACTATTAGAATATTGAATATCCAATCCTTTGGCGATTTTTCCTTATTTTATTTTAGCTCCTGCGTTCGTACACCCCCTTCTGCAAATATTTGTCACTCACTGCCTGGAAAAGTGAGATTTGATTCCACTTTTCGATCGTGTGCATCACATCCCCTCAAATCAGCCATAGGTGACCTAACTAATGTATTCTAACACCCCGGCAGGATTATGTGGCGCTATCAGCATCGTTGGGATCTGGGGTCAGGATCCCTACATGTTACGACCCCTCCATTTTTTTGGTCATATTGTAGTCAAATTTTTCTTATGATCTTTCTATTTTCTGATGATCTCGTATCTACAGATGCTACTTCATTCACTGTATTTTTTTTGGGCCGAGAAGACAATGGGAATGTGGTGATCTACTGCAATCTTTGAGATTTGCATTAGTCTGATCGTTTGCATTACTACCAATACGATAGTACCGACGCGAAAACGACGTGGACCCGCAACTGTGTGTGACCAACAAATGTCTCCGCCGAGTTACAGTAACGACGAGACCACCTTCAAAACATTTACTACTAATCATGAAAGCCTATTCTGTATGTCCTAATTAAGAAAATGTAACACAAAGGTTATGTAATCAAAAGCCTAGTAACCACAATTTCGTCAGTCACTATCTGGTGCGTAATGAAGCAATTTTCTTACCGTGGTTTTAGTGTTAGTGTTGGTCCCGAATATGCCTCTGTAGCGCATCTTTGCGGCTGCAGATAATATTGCACAGTGGGCATGCGTGTACCTCCCTCCCGTGCGCCGTGTTCTCGTGTCGCCTGATATCACTCTTACGGCTGAACGTCTGATTACACTGGACGCAAACCCCACTTTCCTCCCTTTTCCTGGACTTTTTCGGCCCCCCTCGTCCCACCGTAGAATTGCTCGTGGATGGCATTGGACCTTCAAGCCGCAGCTCGCGGACTCGCATCGAGAGATCCACATCAACCTCCTCGCTCTCCCAACTCGACTGCCAATTTGCGTCATCACCTTCGCTCGGCGGCGATTCCCCGAGTGGTAGGAATCCGATCCCCATCGCGACTGGTGGAGGTGTGGGGATAAAACTCGGGTGCATTGCGGTTGCGCTGGACTCCGGGTACCGGTTGTGCGTTTCACCTGGTTCTCCGTACGTCTCCGGGTTGAATGCTTGTTGAACGCTGACATTGTAATTACTGAGAAACAGCTCGTAATCGTTCTATTTGATCAACAAAGCGTCAGACGTCGTGTTTACCAAAACCACTGTACAACTCACGTTGGACGAGAACACGCCCTGTTCATGGGTATCACCGAGCTGCAACCCACTCCCCCAAAAGACGTCATTGAAGTTGGGGTATAAGTCATTTGGTTGCGTTGTCGGTTGGCCCCAGTTTTGTGATGTTCTTCTGACTGGCATGCACTACATCATAATTCAAGTCAATGACCATGTCGCAAAGCGACGCGACATGGAGAACCGGCAGTTGGCCGTTGCCACCACTCACCGCTCAAAGACTCAAAAGAAAACGCGTCGGACACGAGCAGAAGAAGTGGACTCAGTAAGGAGGAGGGTTCAATTGGGTGTTCACGGTTGGAAGGTACGCCTTTCAACTCCCCTTTTATTTCCAAGGATCATGCAGTGTTCGTCTAGTTTGCAAGAATTGAGAGATTTAAAGCGGTTCAGCCCTATCACTGCTCTACGCTACCATCTTACTTTGCTTCCGCTCGACGTGCTTTGGACGTCCCTACTAAAAATGGATTGTGTGTTGCCCAAAAAAGGGAAGTAGCCAGTTAGACGCGCTGTCGTCTCGTTTGGCGCCCAGAGTTGACGGCAATCGTGGGGGAACACGAGGCAATGGCTATGCTCCCGTCCGCCATCCCTTCCCCAGTAGACGATGGTGGCGGTGTAAATAGTATCGCCTCCTGCCCTAGCACTGGTGTCTCAATTTTCAGGTAAAGTCTCAGCCTCAGTGGACGCATTGCATTGGCCTGCTCGGACAAACGGTGAGACGATAATCTTACGTTTCTTGGATGTCATTGACCAAGAGTCAGTCTCGGGTACTTCTGGGCTTAGTTTCTCGGTTCATGCAAGCTTTTCGTAGCGTTTATGCGGTAACATGTTCTCATCATCAGGGGATAGGGAGCGAAGAACACGCGAGGCGGTTGAAAAATTACAGGTATACAGACGATGAAGCAATCCTCAGGTATGTAAGTTCAGAGTTGGGGAGTGGGGACGAGAAAACTAACAAGTGCGCTTGGGCTCTCCAGAATCAATGTCCGTGGTCAATCATTCATCTGCTCCTTCTGTCCCCTGTACTTGAGCTTTCAAGCCACCGTGCTTCTTCCGCAGGTGGCGAGACATGGCGTCAGACCGCGTGAAGGAGATATCACAAATGCTGCAATCGAAGCCTCCTCCAACGCCGTGTGACAAGGAGTGCATGGCGTGTCTCTCCCAGTCGCTGTCCCGCACGAACGTGGAGCCGCACTGGCACACCCAGCGTCCGCCAGCTCGGTCTGTGCTTAGCTCGTATTCAGGCATACACGTCCCCGGATTTGGTGCGTATGCTCCGCATCGTGCGATCTGTCCCCGCTTGCTCATCGTGCTCATTGCTTCGGACGGGACTACTGGCAGGGGGTGCAGCAGAACCCAGGACACTAGGCCAACTCGAAGCGAACGCACTTGCAGACTCGTGGTCTAGAGCCTGATAGGGGGGCCCCCGTTGAATAGGAGCAGATGTCGAGGGTGTGAAGGGGAAGTACGACCCTAAGGTCGGTGGGGGCGATTGGGCGGGATAGTGGCCGTCTGGTGGCGAAGCGCTGACGGCGCTTTCGAGTCGGGTGTAGACAGTAGGCGCCCCGGCATAACCGGAGTGAGAAGGTACGTCCTCTTGGTTGTTGAATGCGGTTGAGCTTCTCTCTAGCTGGGCTAGGCCCACACGGGTGTCTGTGGGCCAACCTGACCGAATTGGCCTTTGCGTGTCATGGGTTGTCAAGTGTGCGTGAGGTTGATCCGCGAACTCAGGAGCTGACGTATTCGAATGTAGATCCATCCAGAAGACATCGTTCGCGTCACAGATTGTTCTTAGAGAATCCTGTGGAAGGTACGCACGCTGGTCGAATGTGGAGCGCGAACTGGCCAACGTCCTGGGTCGGGGGACGCCTACCGTGTACGGTGAATTGGGGTCGAGTCTGACGTGATATTGTTCGGGAGCAGAACCTGGCAACGGCCCATGAGGGAAGAACGTCTGCGGCGGAGGGAAATTTGGGAATAACTGCGCTCTCGTGAGACGTTCTTCGCGAACCGGCACCAATTGACTCACGTCTGTGCCTACAGATTGTGCATGGTGCTGTACGCCTTGTGCCGCCCTCCCCTCCTGATCGTGATGCACGAACGGGGGTGCAGCCAACGTACTTGGTGATAGTAGGTGGCGACTGGTATATGTCGTTACAAGACCGCCGCCCCTCGTGACTTGGTAACTCTTTCTATGTGTGTCGGAGGGATTCATCGTTTGTGAATTATCGCAGGTGGTTATTCGGTCCAGGCTCCAGATGATAGTAATCCTCAGGTGGTGTTAATGCACGAGGGGGGGGGGGGGGTATTGGTGATCGTTCGGTCTGCCTCTACATATTTTGTATCAGGACCTTCGGCGGCATCTCCACTTTGTGTGGCACCAATTCGCCCAGGCCCCGCCATTCGGGGCTTCAAATGCTTCGAAGCTTTGAGCTCTTCGATGTCCTCCATCATTTCCCGCTATTGGCTGAGCGATGCGCCTAATTATACGACCTACATTCATAAGGGTCAAAATTTGGGCAATGCGTCCGGGTTCCTGTAAAAGGTTTTGTTCGAAATGGGGCAATGTGGTCATCCGATAGACTGCACTACCTTACCGAGATCCATTTGCATGGACTTGGACTCGCCACGGAGTTTGGCAGCTTATCAGTCAGCTCACCTGTCGGCCGTCTCCATCACGCAACGTGGCAGGTCAGGTTTCCCGGAATTTCTAATGATGTCCACATGTCCGACCACCTGGGTTTCATATCTCCGTGCCGGCATCGTATTTGCACGACCATTGTGTTCTCGGATAGGACCGTCCAGTGGCGAGAAAGACAAGGAGCCTAGTGAAGGCTGGGTAAGCTTGGGGTAGACCCCCGTCTGGTGTGGTTGGGTGCAGTTACGGCGTAAATACCATGGCCAGGCCCACGGCGTCTAAGCTTTGATGTGGTTCTGGGTGAGAGGCTTGAGGGTCCATATTCCCGGATCCCGGAAATTTATCTTTTACCTGACGTTACAACGCCATACGAGATGGGCACCCCATAAACAATGTCGGTGGTTTACCACAGCTGACTGTTGCTTTGAGGTCGTGAGAACTACTGGCTTTCCATACCACGCCACCTGGGGAACTAGCTAAAGCCTAGCTGAGCTACTGTCAGGACTGTCCTAACTCCTGAGAGCCCATGGTTTGTTTACCTTCTTTGCGGATGGTGTCCCCCCCGCAATGGGCTCATGGGTGGGGCTTGAATGAGGTTTTCACTTCGCCCCTGTGGCTACGCCATAACCTATCAGTGTGGCAAAGCGGACTGCCAAGAGTACAGTGGTCTCTAGTATTCGAATGTGGCAACTCCGAGTCAAAGATGTTGCAACGTTGGTGAAAGCGGTTATCTTGATCGCTGATGCACGTACTACCGGCGGCACCGGACGAAGGCTAATCAAACTCAGCCATCCAGAGATGTTGATCGTGGTGTCTGAGTTCGGATGTCAGGCGGCTTTCATCAGGGTTCCTAGCTAGGTATGGTGCAAGCGACGGAGGGGGAACAGAGGGGCTAAAAGATTCGTGTCCCGTGTCAAATAGGGATATGGCGTTGACCACTCCGGCTAACAGATCGTTGCGACGTATCTATCGTCATTATATTAAACAGTGGCGAGGTAACGAGAGAGGCTACAACAATGAAATACTACCAGTCAAAGGAACGTACAACGTCATCAGTCATTCTACCAACATAAGTGACAGCAGGACAAGATACATGCCGTCTGGACTCGAGAACTAGAGACGAACCTCACAACACCTCGGTTGACACAGTGGTATCAAAATTCAGAGGCCTGACTGACGCACCCCTACCCCTTGCTTTGACATTTGTGCTTCCACAGTTCGAAACGTTTTTCGCGTGCCTCTTCAGGGCGTCCTCGCGCGTGAAATGATAATGACAGCGAGGGCACTCCCACGACGGCGGCTTGTGTGCCAGGACGCTCTCGTGGCGCTTTAGGTCGCCCAAGGTCTTGCAAATCTGCTTGCAGCCTGGGACAGAGCATGGGAAACGCCCCGCACTGCGGCCGGGAAACGAGGTGGCGGGCCCCGCGTATATCCTTACCTTCCTCGCAAATCCCCCCCCGGCGGCACTGGAAGAATGCTTATTAGCACGAGTGAATGCGGGCGGGCCATAGTCAGGGTCATAATCCAACATGGTGAAGTCGTCTTCAACGATAGACGCGGGGGAAGGAGAGGAAAACGTGGAAGGCGCGGAGAAGGACAGAGATGGCGTTGGAGAAGGTGCGATGGCAACTTGAGGGAGGGGCGGAGCTGCCAGCTGCATTAGAAAGGTGTGGGGAGACTGGGCGGTATCCTTGTTAGGCGTAGCCTCGACCTCCTCATGAAAATTTACAAGAACGTCGTCAAAGGAGACGGGAGACGGGGCAGCAGGGATAATTAATGCGGGAATCTCAGCGGCAGTCCAAGCTTGCGGGTCGGCGTTGAACTGGGTGTACAGGGAAGACCCAAAGGACTCGAACTCTGTAGGATCAAAGAGCGGAGTCGAGCTAGCGAGATCTAGCGGCGATATTAATGAGAGTGTGCATTCGGTAGACATAGTGGTAGTATGATTGTCGAAAGCGGCGTGCGTTAGGTCGTATAGAGCATTGTCATGGTCCACGGCAAAATCGTACACTCTTGGCATCTGTGGAGCGTTTCGGCATCTTTCAGTCTGAGAGATGAGGGTTCAAGAGGGTGCCGAGCTGATGACATATGAAAGACGCACAACTCCGCGCTCCTGGCGCGTATGTTTGAACAACTCGGTCTGAATGGGAGACAAAGAGCCCGCTCCTGCACGGGAGTTCAACTCCCCGGGAAAGAGAGGACCGGAAAACAAGGGAGAAGAGCCAGGTGCATCAGAAGGGGGCACACTCCCCGCGACGGATTGAAAGCTAGTATGCATTCGTAGGGATACAGACAAAGGGAAAGAAAACGGAGGGAGAGAAATGAACAATTCAGTGAAGCAGTAGAAAAACAAGACGAACTATGAACTCGCAGAGGACAGTGGTATTTAAGCAGGTGAGGGGAGAGCTGTCTGAATCGCGATACTGCGCCTTTGAGAACGAATTTGTGGCCGCATGGCAGTCAGGTAGAGCGACAAAGAGAAAGGACGAGCTCGGAGCGCCCTAGCGTTCCACTCGTGGCATTATAAGCACTGCTTTTAGACGCGGGCACAAGCGGCAAGGTATTGAACAAAAGTCGGAGTGTATGCAGGATTGGCCCAAGTTTGCCTTGATATCTGAACGGATTCGAACTCAGCGACACGAGGGACGGCTAAGCCTTTCTTATTGCACCCTAGTTACTAGTCGCTGAGGGGGTCTAGGTTTTAGGTAGGTAGGTATAAACCCCGGCTTCAGAATGCTAGCCCGGGCTTAGAGCCAGCACCGGACCGCGGCTGTCTGCTCTTCGTCACCACGGTCCAAGGTGAGTTATTCGAGATGGTCAGGGCCGGAAGCGGTCTCTGTACACTGCCAAAATCCTTCCAAGGCGACGCCGTGTCGCCGAGATATCGAGCTGGTGCTGAATGTTCGACCTCTTCTGGCAAGTACTTTCCGAGGGGGGTTCGGAGGATTCCGAAGGCCGCTTATGCGAGCGTACTGCCCTTGGCTGTTGAGCTTGGACTCGGACTTGAACTTGAACTCGGAGTCTCGGAGTGAAGGCATCTAATATTGCCCGACAAATTTCTGCATCATTCGAGGGTCCAGGGCCAAATTATTGAGGACCAATTTGCCGGGCTTATTGTTCTCCAAAACAGGCAGAACATGCGTGTCGCCACGTAACTGAAGTACGACGCTATCGCTGCTGGTTTTCGTCGACAATATCTATTTGTTCCGTGAACCTCCATAAGATGCGCCATGGACGTTCCACACGAACTCTTCTCCTCAGGACGTTCTGCGCTGGTTGCGTCATAACACTATCAACGTCTAGGGCGCTGTTCACAATGACCCTTTCAGATTTCTCCGTCAATGAATGTCTTTGTTCTCGCTTCGACAAGCCTTGCGCCTCGCCTCTGCACATATCGGTACGACGGACTGCCTCGTGGCCCGGACCATCCGCATCTCCTGACCTTTCATTTTCCAATAGCCCTATGGCCACCCAGCATGTGATGGGGATTCAACATCACTCCAGAGACATTTCCTCATGACAACCGTCCCATTTCTCCTTTTGCGGCCGGGAACATATGATGGTTCCACAATCACCTCATCCCGAAGACGTACAGCCGGGCAGATCGCAACTGCTGGATTAGGTTGCAACAGGGGCGCGACTTCTTTCTTTGCTCCGTCTGAGGGCGGTGATATCCGCAGTCGTGTCCAGGGAGACCCAGAGAATGTCAAAGTTGCGCGCTAGCTGTCGCATAGGTGAATGAAGTCAAGACCGATGACTTTACGGTGTCAGCATCAATCAAAGAGTTGCGTGTTTCACATACTTGCTGTGCCTGCACGTATGCTTAAGCGGATAGTGCGTATGCGCGTCCTGGATCCACTCGCCGGACAGGGAAAAGTCGAGTGAGCGATCTTTCGGTTCTTTCATTCGCGGAAGCGCCAACACTCAACTGCCAGTGCAGACTATATGGACGTAACGTGACTGGACCGATCTCGACCGTCTCTCTGGCCAAACCCGATCTCGACTTTCAAAAGCCTCTACCCGTACCTGGAAACTGTACCGATGGTGCGAAGTAGCCATTCTGCTGGTTCCAGGACGCGAATCTTACACTGTCCGTGCTTCTCGCTCGTATGTTCGCCACCTGACAGAAACGTACGACTGATGTTCGAGGGCCCTCCCGCGTCTCTCTTTTATCTCGATCTTTACAACTTTCTCGATGGTGCGCAAAACGACCCCTTTAAGGATTCCTACATTACAACCCCAGGACCGAACCAGACTGTTCTGTGTCTGCTGAATCAGGCAGCGCGATACCCGGGACAAGTCTCGAAATCCCTTACAGTAATGCAGCCCCAGTCAACACGACGACGGGTTAACTATCGCATCGGCGCCCCGCGCGGGGTCAATAGCCCCTTCTATCCGTTCTACGCCACCAGCTTCTTTGATCTCTTTGGCGGTCTCCCAGCCACTCATACTGTACGTACTGTGCCCTATCGTGACCCCACGACCCCACTTCTCGATACGTATCCTTCTTCATTGACCCTGATTCCACCTCTATCGCTGGAGTGTCTCCCACTTCTAATGTACCACGGTTCTGCCCCCGACCTCGCCCCTGCTTGTTCTCCTCAATCCCGGGCGGACTCTTCCTTGAACGATCGATTTCCCAGGTTTGCCGCCAACGCCCTACAGCCGAACGATTCGCTGCCCAAGCTCGCCGCCAACGCCGGATCGCAGCTACTCGATGCCATTCAACCGGATCCCAGTCTCACGCACCCGACCCCGGCACGGGCAGAAAGAAATCAGGGCGCTGCATCAGTCGTTGATCCGAGCTCACGCGAGTGGTGCGTCTAATTTCTTTTCGCTTCTTCTCGCTCAATCATGAGCCCCACTTAGTAAACCCAAGTCAAAGCTTCTCGCAAGGCGCAATTTCTTGGCCGCCCGTCTGGGTATTGGTATGCATGAACGCAAGCGCGCGATGCACAAACGAGGTCTCTCATTAAGCGACTTCTGGGGGCCTATCCTATGTCCACAAGAAAACTACATCCACGAATTGTAAATGTCCCAAATTAGTATGATGATTAAACCGTCCCCTGCCTCCAATTCGTCCTCCGCGGTCTCAAATATGGACCTGTCGTTCCGCCAGCGGTGCTGCCCGAGGGCTGAGCCCGCTGATGGCGCGGATCGTGAATGGTGCGGTAGAGTGCAACCACAGAATCCGCGTCGAGCACAGTCAGCCTATCCCCATACGCATTTCGCACGGTGAGGAGCAGCCGCATCGCCTCGTCCTGGTCGTCGTAGAGGCACGGCTCCTGCCACGCCAGGGGCGCAGCGAGCGCGTGCAACGTCTCCTCGCCCGTCGGGTCGGCGGGGAGCGAGCACGCACCAAGCATGAACAACACCGCGAGGCACGCCTTGGCCTTTGGCAAGTCTGCGCGTGCCGCCTGTGCGAGCCCGTTCGTTTCGACGTCTGGACCAGCGCCAGCACCGCCAGTCGTACCAGCAGCACCGCCGTTGCCACTACCACCGCGGGGACCGTGCGCGGCGGGGCCATACAAGTGTGCATACAGGTTCCCACCGAGCAGCTCCTGGCCGGCGTCCGCAAGCGCCGAGCCCGCGGTGCCTCCCGCGAGGCCATGCAGGACCTCGCGCAGCACGCGAAGGAGGTACTCGCCCGCAGATTTACGCGTGCGGAGCTCCACGGCAGCGCGCGCGCGCGCCATCGGAGGGGCGGCGGCGGCGTTCGCGGCGCGCTGCGCGATGTCGTCGAGGAACGAGCGGTACGCAACGAGGGCACGCCACGCGAGGAGCAGCGCAGTGCTCTGAGCGAGCGCGCCGAGGTCCGGGTGCTGGCGGAGCGCGAGCGCATCGCGCGCGACGGGGTTGAAGTACGTGATCGCCCACGCGGGCCAGTGCTGCGGCGCAGCGAGCGTCGGGCCATCGCATGCTCGTGCGAGGAGCATGACGGTACGGAGGCACGTCGCGGCGCGCGCTTCGAGGCGCTGGCGCTCGGCGGCAGGAAGCGCAAGCGCGTCCGAGGGGAAGGTGGAGTGGAGGAGCCGCACGAGGTGCACCGCGAGCATGTCTTGACCGAAAAGGAGGGCCTGCGCAGCACGACCGCCATCGCGGGTGAGGGTGGAGCTGGAATCGGATTGGAGGAGCGCGGGGAGCGCGGCGATGAACTGCTCGAGGTCCCTGAGGTCGGTGAGGGCGAGCAGTGTCCAACGGAGGGCGGTGTGATCGAGTTCAGCGCCTTCTTCACTGCCATCGTGGGCCCATAGTTGGGTCAGATACGCAGAGTGTTTCTCGGGATGCCAATGAAGGTGCTCCGTGTGTTTGTTACGGCGGCGGCGGATTCTTGGACGGTAATTGGCGATAGTATAAGTGATATATGATAAAACGGAAGTGAGGGGGGTCTTGAAGGGACAGTCATAGTAGAAGACGGGCAGGGCGGTAAGAAGGGTATATAAAACGAGACTGGGTACGACGAATGCGAGTATAATCCTGGCAAGTGTGGTGTCGACGTTATAAAGGAAGACGATGAGACCGCCAAAGAAGAGGAACAAAGATATATGAAGGAGCCTGAGGAAGAAGGATTAGTATGCTAAGTCGTTGAGGGGATGAGAGAAAAGACGTACATGGGGATCGCATCGACCATATCGGCGAGGTGGAAGTTCTGGACGCCCTTTTGCAGGTAGGTACGCATGCGAGCGCGTTCATGTGGGATGAAACGCTCTTCAGTGCCTTGAAGATAGATGCGCGACCATTGCTGAATAAGGGTAGCGGATAGTGCACAGGCTAGACTGAATACCAAGCTTAGAAACCAAAGGGCGTTTATGATGAGGAAAGGAGTATGGCTATTCGGGGAGGGCAAGTTAGGGGGGGTAGGAGCCGCCTCACCGACCGACCGAGCCAAGAGTTCAACAGCCTGTGCGGTAAGGATCGCTGTAGCTGTGCCGGCGTCAGGCTGGAGAGCCTTGTAACTGTCGACGAGGAATGTGGAAACAACTGCAGAGAAAAGACCAGACTGGAGTATGGGGTCGGATGAGTGGGCTGTGCATACTCAAGAAGAACAAGTGGAACGTACGAATATGAGGATGCCGTCCATGTCACCCTTCCAGCTCTCAACGAGGGCGCGGTCAAATTTCTCTGCGTGGGTGAGACATATGGACCAGATTTCCGCAGAATTGTCGACGGTGGGAGCGGATATAGGAGGGCCGACTAGAGTAGCAGCTGGGGAGTTGAGGATTAGAGGACGAGGAGAGGGAAAGATGAAGTCTGAGATACCTGTTGGGTTAAGAGATATTCTCCCTGGGTCGGGATCGGTATCGAGGGATGAACTGCGAGAGGGGGGCATGGTCGCTGTTGGAAGGCGAGGAGAGGTCAACCAGGCGTATTAGTACGCACGTACCCCTGCCAGGGACCCATCAACATCAAGTGGCAGTACTGTACTGTTCCTGCATAATTGACCTACGGCGCTGTTCCTGAGCCTGGCTTCGGTCCGGTTTACCTCCACCGCTTGCCATGATGCGTACAACACTCTCCCGTTTAGCTGAAAATATCTCGAAACGACCTCTCAACCTTAGGGATGCCACCGCAGCACTTCTGCCCCCTATCCCGTATGTTGCTATATCTGGTGGTGTGTTCCACAATCTCATGTTCCTCAGCTTGTATCGGGGAATACTCCGCGCTCATAGATATTTGCCTGTGGAGATGCGGTCATTAGGTGACGATTATGTCAAAGCTGGTGCGCCTACGTGTCGTAGCGTCACAACATTCTAACACGTCTCTCAGAATTTCGTCGACATAGGGATGTAACCAACCCAGCACATATCATTGGCTTCTTGTCGCAGTGGAAGGTTTACCTCGACCAAATTCCCATGGGTCCAGGGGCCCAGCACTTCCGCGGGAAGAAGTTAGACCCTACCGCCTTTGAGAAGGTGCGCGTTGGGCAAACTCCCGTGTCCGCTCCAGTCACTGAGGCTTTTCAGCTTTCCGAGGAACAGCTAGGTCAGATGTATGAACTTATGAACGCTACTAAGGACATTTGGAAACCGGATGTTGATCGTGACCGTGATGCTCGATAGACTCAATCTAATTTTTTTGTGTTCTTGAGTGTCTCCGTAACCGGGCATGAGTGCATGAGCCCGAGCTCTTCAAAACATTCTGGGCAGTCAATTAAATTACAATGCTACCGGGCCGTTATTCCGACCACATGAGGCATGTGTATCTCTTCCCTTTACGGGTTTGGTGGGTGTATACATAACCCTCTCTGTGCGCAACGTATTGTATAGCACGACTATGGATCCCAACCCGAATGCGGTGAGCACGATAATCTTGTTATTTCGACTAATTTCGTTATCCCCTTTCTAGTCAATCTCGACTAGTAATGCGCCGTACCGTGACCTGCCCGTCGCCTCCAGTTCGCTTTTCTCTGCCAAAGCAAAGAAAGGTGTGTGTTGATAGTTTTCCCCGAACGAAACGCATAAATTCATGGTCCAATGAAGGTTTGACCTTTGAGCAGATAGGCAAAGCGATCGACAAAGACGAGGTCTGGGTCGCCGCCTTGTTCTATGGGCAGGTTAGCTACATTCCCCTTGACTTACACCTCAAAACATACCTTGTCATAACGTCTGCCAAAGGCCAAGGCCACAGATGATGAACTGCGCTCCCTCTCGAAGGTCTTAGGAATTGGGGAGGAGAGCCTGATAGCCGACCTCGGGTCGCATTGGTACCCGAATCGTGGGATTGGTCCCATCCCGCCCACCGATCCTGTGATATACCGCCTCTTCGAGGTGAGCCGGTCGTCTGTTCGACAATCTCTCATCATCTCATGGTCGATAAGGGTGTTTTAGTATACGGCCACGCCTTGAAGGTACTTTAGTCTCACAGGACTTCCAAGGCATCGTGCTGATCAACTCTCCGTGGCTTCGGTCCAGGCCGTCATACATGAGAAAGTGGGTCACAACTTTGACCAGTCATGTCGGTGAACTGATCAACCTGTTCGCAGTTCGGAGACGGGATCATGTCAATGATCGACTGTAAGGTCCACGTCGAAAAGAAGCCCGATCCCAAGGGCGACCGTGTCTTGTTGACATTCGAGTGAGCCCCTCCCCCTCCACCAACTTTCTCACACGGAGACAGAGCTGACATGGTCGTGTGAAACATAGTGGGAAATTCCTACCCTACGCAAAGTGGTGATGGGCTGTTATCTCGCGTCATCAGCCAGTGAATGTACGAGAATTTGTGAATTATCAGATCGTTTTTGTAGCAGGAACCATTTCACGCGACGTCAACGGCAAGAACGACAGCCTGGAAGTAAATCAGGCGTGAGCACACATAAGTCTTTGAACTGGTAGTGAGAGTATGTTTCGGACGTGCTGTAGTCAATTTCTCCTCAGTCCTCAACTGCCGCGTCTGCGATAACCGGAGAAAATCAAAGCGTGATCCCCGTTCATTTCCACCACAATGTGATTTTTTCGTTGGCGCATGGCAGTGTGCACGGTCTTCTCTGACTGCGGGGAGTGTCAATCAGTTGGACACCCCGTGCTATACCCATCAACTGATTGTTTGGTCTTGGGTCCCCTACATGGTGCACACGTTGGCCGCTAGGTGAGTGTGCACTTTGATCCTCTGTTCCACAAGTTTCGCTTTAGTAACAATGGATGGTTCGTAGTGCGTCCTCCTTTTCACCCATTTTGTGGCAAACGAATCCGCTCCCATGTGGCATGACCACGATATAAACTCCTCGGCTTGATACTCATCGTCCCAAGCCCCCCAGGACTTGCGCTGTGGATCGGCGCACCGACTCACCATAGTTTTCTCATACCAGCTTTTGCCTCTCGTTCTTCTATTATACCCCACATGTCTCTCGACATAGTCAACGATATACTCCACCATACGGTCGCCGAACCAGTTCTGGATAACTTTGTATGTGGCAGTAAGCACATCCTCTCACACCTACGTTAGGCTCACTACTCCCCGTTCCCGACGTACCTAGCGAGAGACCTCAGAAGACCTCGGGCGACTCCAGCTGTTTCAATTCGGCTGTCCCGGTGCCGGATTTGACTTTGACTACATACCGCCCCTTGGCCAAACATCTAAAAACTGCGCTGGTGACGCAGCCTCTCTGACGGGCCAATATCTACCCACCGATACAGACAAGTCCCTCTCTTCGTCGTTAGATGCTTCCGGCTCGAGCGATTTTTCCTGGCTCGCTGGCCACTTTGAATCGTCCAATGGTACATCCCATTACGGGGACTCCAGCTTCGACAAGCAAGACGTCTCCATGAACGATGGAGACGGGGCCGTTGGAGCTGACGAAACCAACACTGTGGAGGGGGAGGTTCAGCCGACCACGACAGACCAACGGATGTATGCCACCCCGGACGAGGCCGGACCTTCCGCTCCCCTCGCAACTGTAGGGCAATTCGCGCAAGCACCCAGTGTTCGTGATCCCTTTCCTCCCTCTAATGCGCATGTCAACTAAAGACGTACCACAACGCAGGAGCCCGTAGGCTGGACCTACCGCGAAATACTTGAAATCATCGCCTTCCCGCCATCTGAAGCGCCGCACCTCTGGTACCCCAACGTCTCGAAGCTGGCCACTCAGTTGGGCATGCCAGTCGATTCTACTGGCAGGGACATCGTCAATTTCATTATGAATGTCGCGGCCGCAAAGAATGAGCTCGATCGGGTTTCCGGGCTTGTGAAGTCGATGGTTTGTATCACAAAGGCTATCGAACGTCAAGCAATCGTGTCTAGTATGCTTGCATCTACCGTCCCACCCGCCCCTCTGGAAGGTGACGTGTCTCCTGTTGTTGAGAATGACTCAAGCCGGGCTCGCAAGAGGGTACATGATGAGGTAAGTTTCGCATTTGCGCCATCGTCGGCGAACTGACGGTATACTAGATCTCCTCCGCGTCCGAACCCGACGATGACGAGGAGCTGGAATCCTCATCTTCTTCCTCCAGTACCGACGATGATACGAAAGCAATGTTGTCTCGCCCTTCCCGACGCCCCAAGTATTCTGAAGAGGATTTGTACTGCCGCATTGACGACTGTCTCTGGGCCTTCAGCGACCCTCGCACCTGTATGAAGCACCGTCAGCGACACTTCCCAGTCCAATGGACCTGCCCGGGACCGTGCAAGAAAACGGATAAAGAGGGCAAGTTCGCGCGCAGCGAAACCCTCAAGCGTCATCTGCTCTTTCGACGCTACGCGGCCTGCAAGAAGGTGGTCCTGAAGAGACTTGGCCTCCAGTCCGTCCCTGCATCGGGCGCACTCTGGCTCGCTCCACTTCGCGATGGCCCTGATCGGCCGTGGGAGTCCCCAGATTTCCCGCTGACGGATCTCAAAACGGTCAAGGAAAGGAAGATGAGCGTGTGTGGTACGACCAAAGTGCCGTCACCTGCTGAGAAAATTCGTCGTCGTCGTTACAAGTAACTCCTCCCCCCTATGTCTCCCCATGTCGATCTGTCTGCCCTTTAATTTCTCGATGCAGTAACTCCCAATTTTGGTTAACTCTGTGAATATGTTTAGTGACTACTCTTCATTCTGTTATCGTAAACTTTAATCCGACGACGGGTGCAGTAAAACGTACGCCCCATCTTCTTGTGATGTGATTTTGCCCAAGTCTTCACTGCAATGGAATTTCATTGCAATCACGCAGTCACACAGTTCTCCCTGGCCAATCAGCTGCGTGCACTTTTCTCTCAAACCTCGATCGGGCGGATCCAGGCGAGTACTCCCTAAGTTGGGTTGCGTCTGTGGCCACTGTCATGTTCCACGGGTTGGCTTTACGCCGTATCAAGCCGCGACCGACGTTCGCCCCGACCATGAAGCGCACGTCTCCACGATAAAACAGACGCCAGGGCGAGTATCACGTAGATTGTTCGGTTCAGAATGCGGACTGAAGGCTGTCTACGCCGTCTGATGGACGTGCACCCTGGTCATATCACCAGGCCTTCCAGGGCGCGGGGCTTGTCTCTACTCGGAACTATCTGAGATCCTCTTCGGGTGAACCCCATCTGCACGCAGCGGCGTTTACACAGGGTGGCCGCGTTGCGCGGGTACACCAGATTGGGCGCTGAGCAAGCCACACTCCGGCTCTGTTATGAAGGTCCGGGCTAGGGATGAGCCCGACTTTCCGCATTCACTGGGGAGGTCCCGGGCCGCAGCAGGTACCTCGGTGTTCTCGGACAACTCGAGATTAACTTGACTGCTTGACTTGGCCGCTGCCGGAATATTTGTGTTCCGAATTCCTGCTCTTCGCCAGAGAAGCCGAGGATTCACTCTATCGAACCCGATCAACCCGTCTCCGACACCTGGCGACTCACTCGAGCGGTATAGAAACATTCTGAAGGACAAATTCGGGAGCCGTGAATATGAGATGGAGGAGAGCCTGGGCGTCTTCAGAGCACCAGTGGCACACAAATGGACGTACTACTCTTATGTACAGATCACTAAATCACTTACACAAAAGTCGGCGCCCGAGCGTCCCCAACCCTTTACCCACTCGCCCGGGCCCACGATTACTATGTAATCTTCATATCTCGAACCCCACACTGCGGCGCTGGCGGACCAACCACCCCTTTCACAAATTAGACGCGTAATGTATGCCGTACTGCTGCAAGTTGTTTTTTGAACTCGTCGGTTTATAATTATGCCGCTGAGTCATCCGAGTCACAGCCTGGGATATTATGGCTTAATGTGTCGTGCAGGGTCATTCAGAGCGAGAATTCCAGGAACAGCCGATATCAGCAAATATTCGAGTCTGCCTCACCGTTCGATTGTAATCAGCGCATACTTTTCGCTACACGGACCTTCGGATCTGTCGCGGATGCGGTTCAAGTTAATATCGCCAGCCGTTTCTATAATACTATTTGGTACACCTGTGCAATCACTGGGCCGTCATTACGGTAGCTAGCCACAAATGTCCGGGGTATACTTGCCTGTGAACTGGTTACGTGCTTGCATTGTTGGCGTGGGCTGCAACTCAAGGCTTCTGACTTGAAAACGTTGTGCCTTTGCTAATTACCCTGAAAGACGTCACGAAACACGCTGTAGCCCATCTTGTCTTCCCAGCGCTCGATCACATCGTCTGCAATGTACCCCAGATTTCAGCAGAGGACGTAAAAGTGCGTTGGGTTAGCTCACTTGCACCATCGATATGCGATAGACACTCATTCCATTGAACACTGGAGGGGCAGGCGCGGGAACAAATTCGCGTAACTGAACGGGTTACTGAGATTATTCCATCCAGAATTTCCTCACTTCGTTAGTCTTACGATTCGGCTTCGAAAACGTTAGGACTCGAGCTTGAGCGCGCAAGAACTTGCACACTTATCTAACAATAGGGATGTGTTCCATGCTTGAACAACTGACTTGAGTGCACACATGACGACGCACAGCGCGAGAAATGACTAAAGAAATGACTCAGCACGCCCTGGAAGCCGGAAGAGAAGCGAAAATGCAAACTACCTGGACGCAGCCGGTACGCGTGGGAAAGCGTTCTCATCTGCCATTGGCATGTCAGGATTTCCGTTAGCAATCTTGGCGGCCCATGTTTGAACCCTCTCGGCTTCTGGCGTAGTACCGCCAACGACATCCCTAATGGCGTGGCGCCTGTTCGCTATAATCATCTCCAGTTCTGGCTTCGCAATTCGAGAAACTACTTACGGTAGACCGGAACAGTTATCTGTGTACGTTCATTGAACCGCAAGTGTGCTATCTATGCACTAGCTGCACATTAGCTTCTGGTTCTCTGCAGCCATGTTCTTTACAACAAGAATTGCGGGGCATATCATTTCGCCCACCGGTCGCGTCTTACAGTCGGAATGCAAGTTCTGAGCAGCCACTGCTAATCCTTCCTTGCCTCTACGATCGGAATATGAGACTTACTGTAGTTCGGTACGGATTTCGAAAAGCAATGTACTGTACACGAAGCGAGTATCTCGGAGATGAAATAACCGAAGGAACGGCGACCTGTCAAAAGTTGTGAGCAATTGAGAGGCCATGCAGAAGAACGCAAGGTGATGGAGTGGGAAAGATGAATCTTTGAAAATACGAGGCGCGACAGAAAACTCGGAAGTGCTTGGGAGATGCATATGGTCGCAAACATGACTCGAATACTTTTCTCAGGTCAAACCGTGAGCGCTATAATCTCCTGGGGACTATGGCCTGTGAAATAAGTAGTACCAAACCTGTTTCAGCAATGTAGCAGCGGAGTGTAGTACGTATCAGGCTTTCAGACTTGTTCCAATACGGAAAACCGGGCCGGGGAAGAGTTGATTGCCAGTTGCGTTGATTGCCAGTTGCGTTGGTCAGTGACTAACTTTGTGACTGACCAGTACTGACCCACGGCGACAATTCTTCGGAATTCGTAATGGGCTTCAACTTAAGTTTTACAATCTAAGTATAAGGTACGTATTGTCATCTCACGTATATTCTCCACTCACATCGTCCGTCTCTGCTGAATGTTCCAATGACCGGGTTCGATCCAGTGTCTACAATCTTTGGCTCTTTGTGAAGGCAACCAAGAAGGCAACTAGCTAGAAGGGTGAATGCAGACGAGGGATCAAGGAGGGACTATTGAATTTTTTTTCGGGTCTCAAAGACGCCACCACTGTGCTCACTCTCGATATCGACGACATCAGCGGGCTCGCACGTCGCTTCTCATTTTCGTGCATCTAACTTAATACGCCTACTTGAATCTTTAGGGCTTTGTACAATGGTACAAGAACGGACGTAAATATGGTCAAGCCATTACCGATTTTTGCAATCAGCCTGGTGTACTGCGCGCGGATGTCTTCTACTAGTATTCGATCCAGCTGAACGAGAACGCCAGAACTGACACCACCAGAAGGGAAAACACTCGGTCCTTAGAATTAAGTGATTCTATCTGGGGTAGGCCAGATACCCGACACCAAGCTCTGGACAGAAAGGGGGGAAGGTGGAGACCATCGGAATCAGTACTATTGGCACCCGACATGCGAGAGCTGCTTGACATTGCGCTGCCGCTACCCACCGTTCACCAGTCTCATCACCACGCATTGCCCTTGCGTTTGTCACGTGTTCGAGCGTTTGAGCTCAGATCGGTTTTTGACTCGTAGCAAGATTCCAGAGTTCTGCACGGGCAGTGGGGTCTTTCTAGAAGTGTACCCATTTTCCCAACGATGCGGAACCATTTTCGTAACTCACATGTAGGCGTGGAACACCTCGCGCGGACAATGCGCCTGGTACCTCCATCGATTGTAAGACCCGCAGAAAAGGGATGGCAAACGCCCCAGCCCACATTTTTCTCCGCTACTCGTTGCAGAAGGTGTGGCTCTCGTTGTCTCGTTCCTTGGTAGACGTAATGTTTCGTGCACAGGGTTTTGTTCCGCTTATGAAATCAGTGAACGAGCCCACATGCATCTCGAATGCGGACATCTTCGCTTTTGAGCTAGCCCTCGGATCATCTAGGTGAACGTGCGTTCCCCATCTTTTTCCCGCTACGGTCTACTTAGGACTGGTGTCATTGGCACAAGATTTGGTAATTGATTGGGATCCAACCTACCCGTGATGTTTTGAAGGTTCATTTCGGGAGCGTGAATCTATCAGCTATTGAATAATGCGATCCCGTATCGGGGTATGTCATCGCGTAAGACTAAGCAATGAGAAAATGTACCAGCCCTGCGGGCGGTTCCAGATAATGGAAGAGCGGACGAGACCAACACCACATGCTGCACGCCTGCCCTGGCCTGTCGTTCCATTCTGCATCCGCAGTAGGTTCACGCGAACACACCACGATTCGCAAGGACGAATGGTATTGTTCCTTAGATGATAGGCGAGGGCGAGCCTTCTTTCCAATATGTGAGCTCATGTTTGTTTCCGCAACTCAACACTGATCTCACTTTATGTGGTTGTGAGTTGCGGCGTAACAAATGACGAAGTAACGACTCGGAGCGCCTGCTACTACAGTGTCGGCAGCATATTAACACGCTGCGCACTCAAGTCAGATGGGAATTTGTCACCGCTGGCGAGTGACACAAGACAGTGTCATTCCTTTTGTACCGCATTCGGATAACCTGCCGTGACTGAATTAGATGATTGGGTGTTCCCACAGTAGGACCGTCTGCAGCATTCGGCGCTTAAAGCTGGGCGCGAGCCTTGCGCCGACACGGAGTAGCCCAGTTTTTCATAGATGACCCGCTGGAGGATTGCTTTTAAAAATTGCCCAACAATAACAAGCAAGATAACAAGAGGGAATCCCACTCGCTGAGTTTCAAATTACGCTCCGCCTCCGCGAGAAGGTAAAAGCGATAAACACCGGAGCAGAGCAGAAACGAGAGTTTGTCTGTCACCGCCGTATCCGCATTCTGGTCTATACAGGCACACGGAGATCGTTCGGATTGGGACACCCGGGGACACATCTTGTTCCCCAACCGATAATGGCCGTGCATCACTCGCACTGCAAAACCCAGCGTGTCCCTCCGTTGCCATACTTGTACGCCATCTGGACGTCTCTGGCGTCCACAGGGGTAATCCCCACGCCAGGAAGCCAGTCCGAATCGTTGATGCCACCAAATCAAGATTGAAGATTGTCCCACACTGTTTATTGAGCGTGCGGCGCACTACACACGATACTCTCCCGAAGCGGCGTGGTGGGGCGCAGCAGCAGGATACAGCAAAACCGATCCAGATTCACCGGTACAGATTGGCTTCCGTTCTTACAGACGAAATCTGAAACAGTAAGCGTGTCGGGACTCGGGCTAGACTAGGTTGCCCAGAAGCGTTTTTCCCAGGCCTCGGAAAGAGGGGACATGACAGGCATGACACGAATAGAGTTTGCTGTAATCTGGGGACGTTACTAGACCCCTCATCCCTGTTGCTCTTACCCGAACAAGCGGACGCAACGGCGAGACGGCCGGTCATCACACCGCAAACTGCTTGAAACGTGTGTTCGCCGTCGGACTCTCAGAGTTTTCTCATCACCTTGGGCACGGCCCGTATTACAGGGAGCAGGAATCAACGTGATGACAGCGCTTCCCAGACCCTGAGGCATGAGCGCCTGAGCGCCTCGGGAACTCACGCAATCGAATGTCGCCACCCCATAGGTCGCCCCCGTCCGGTACCGCCGAATCATTCCGTCTTCACACCGCTCTTACATAACTACTCTCGATTATCAAAAGTCAGATTTCCTGGTGCAACTCTCCATAAGTAACATGGCGATATTCAAATCACTTCGCGGAGTACTTTTTTTCGGCTACGAACGAGGGAAAAGGGAATTGCATCGACATTAGCCCCCCATGGTAACATTGGCGATTCAAGGGACTGCTCCAGAACTGCGTCATGCGTCTGGGTAGAATGGACAAAGAGCTCCCGGGTAATAGACCCTTAAAAAGGGACCAACGCGGCCTTTTGTCTGGAACCTCCTGTACTATCTTACTTTCGACTATGGATTCGCCAGCAGGACGTCGCCCTTCCCATGCCACCCCTGACGTCCAGCACTTTATAGGTTACGTGGAAACAACCACTGATGCCCTCCGCCTCATCATGGCCGCGCGTCAGGGTATTATCCCGCGTATCACCCGGCGGCTTAACGACTCTGAGCGTAGGTCCATGATAAGGAGCGGCGCCGTGTTCGTCTTCTGTGTCGAGGAAAGCGGAATCAGGCGTTGGACAGAGGGTCTCTCTTGGTCGCCGTCGCGGATTGTAGGCAATTTCCTGGTATGTCATTGGTTTCTTTGCGCAGCCACGGAGACGCCTCACAGCGCCTCCTCCCCTTTAGATGTACCGCGAGGTCGGAGAGCGAAACTCAAACAGGGGGGCTGACACTGCGTTGCTTCCCCCTGGAACTTCGACATTTCGTGTCGCCCCACCGCCGAGCACCCCCGCCAACTCGTACTATCACGGAAGATCGGATTCTAGTGGTCTTAGAGATAGCGGGGCATTGCGGCCGAGCGGTCTCATAAAGAAGGCAATGAATCCCCAATCAACCCGATAAGCACGCGTGCGCTGACCCACTGGTCCTGGTACCAGTAGACCATCACAGTAAAGGTGTCCGGCACGGACCACCACCTCGTTTCGTATTATCGAGAGGAGGACATTGCACGCGGCCTCCTGCAACGCCCTACCAGTCGGCCCGATATCATGCGCCTCACTATCCCGCCAGAGATGGTACGCGCAACAAACTTTCGACATCCGCCCCATGTAGAAATTGGTCCTGACGGGAATGCACACATGTAAGACATCTTCGCGCCTTGTGTAATGCGAGAGGGTGACGTTGCATATGTGCCGCCTCCAGATATGATGCCGAAGAGGCCGATTCATCAAGGCGCCAGTACGATCGGGCGTTGTTACCTTCCGCCCCCAATCGAGTAGTGCCTTCTCCAGATCATGCGCCCTCCGCGTACCCCATTCATCAGAGTGATACCCCCCCAACAAGGTTGCCCTCGTTTCCAACGAACAATTTTGCCCTAGGACGCCCCCTAGGACCTCATTTTTCCCAGGTGCAGCACGCAGATCCGGCGCGGACGCGCGCCCATTACTCGTGGTCGCCCCCACCCACGCCTGTTGACCCCAGCACGCCTTCGCAGAGCACTCGCTCGTCAACACCATGGTCTCCAACTGGAGCGACTTTCCATGACACGAACCCCAGTGCGCCAGCCAACTCGTACTATTCACAGTCACAGGCGCATCATTCGAGCGCCTCGCCAAACGCGAACCAAAGAGAACTCTACTTCTCCCATCAATACACACGAACCGGCACACCTGGGTGGACGCCACGCACATCAAATTCTCCGGACATCGCAGATAGGCGAATTTCCACGGCTCAGCCCCTGGGCCCTATAGCCCAGAATCAACCGTCTTACGCAACTCCATATATAGACGAGCCTCGCAGAGGTGTGTACGACAGTACGACTACCCGTGGAACGTAAGGCTCCGCCACGGTGCTACAAGGAGGGAGACCTAACCATGCCGATCCGTGGTGGGAAGAAAGGAAATTGATCCATCAAGCGGTTGCCTTCATTGATGACCGGAGCAGTGGTTTTAGGGGTTGTATCTATTGCAGTTTATGCGTACTGCAGCAGTTAACACACGTACCGATCATGCAGGTCTGATGATCTCGCTATATCATGTTGTACTATACGTCTCGCCTTCTCTCGCCGGGCTATGTGTCAAATGAATGGATTACGTCGGAGGCTCATAGTTGAGGCTCTTTGGAATACCAAACACCGGCTCAGTGACACACACTACTGAAGTACATAGTCAGACACGCGTCGCAGTATAGGCCCCGTGTAAGACAGGCAGTCATCATTAGTGCATCAACAACGAACTGTTGCGTGGGCTCGGAGTTTCTCTTATCGGTTCGTTTTATAATATCGCGCAATAGTGGTTAATGGCGGCGCAGCTCCTCACTTGGTGATCCAAGAAAGCACCACCTCTAGGATCTTGACAATAAACACACATCCCCCCTTTCTTTTTCCCCCCTAACGCTGTACACGAATGGAACCGTTGGAACGACGACCCTCGGAGACGCTAACTGAAGCGACGACAGCAACAGTGTATATTTTTTGTTGCTAGATTTTAAGACAACGTATCTCTGACGCCGAGCACAGCGCAGAGGTGCATCAACAGAACCGAGTCGGGCCAACATTGCTCCTTGGTTTGCCGTCCGGAAGTACAACCCCCTTGACGTGCATACGCGACTGTCGTTCGCTACCGGGCCGCTCCGCAACCGACTCGGACGCAGCGGTGTACGGATGACCCGGCGCTGATCGGATACATCGGTAACCGCCTACCCCCCTCCGCCTGTCCGCCGTTCGATGAAGCCTCGAATATTCGTATGGCCCTCGACACTTCCAAAGAAGCAGCGTTTTGCGGTGTTCTCCCACAGCACGACGTCCAGTTGCCGCGCGTAATTGAGCACGTATTCATAGTCGGCTTGGGATGCGAACGCTGTGTATAGAAAGCCTGTAACGGTGGGGATGACGAGGCGAGTAGGTTAGCCGATATAAAGGATCACAAGGGGGAATGAAACCGCCTAGCGTACCTTCCTGTGCTTTGATGCGGTTGCGCTCCAGCTCCCATAACCGGATC
Source organism: Lactarius hengduanensis (assembly GCA_021525025.1). Lineage (NCBI taxonomy): Eukaryota > Fungi > Basidiomycota > Agaricomycetes > Russulales > Russulaceae > Lactarius > Lactarius hengduanensis. The sequence goes on along the minus strand of JAKELI010000078.1, from coordinate 53,378 downwards.
TGGTCTTGCACTGTCACAGGGAGCAGAGGCTTCTGTAGGGCGCGAACAACTAATTAGAAGGGGCCGTTTACTAGGTGCATGCGACGTACGTTCTTACGCATTTGCGGGTGCGCATAGGTAGTGAGGTAACTGATGATCTGACGACGGAACGGTCTTTAGCATCCACATACAGCCACACCCTATCCCGTTCATTAGACGGACACGAAGTGGCTATAATATCGACATCAAAGGAGACAGCCCCACCGCAAAGAAAATATTAGAAGAGAAGTAGACCGACCCTTACCTGATCCGCTGTGATGCCGTTTAGAAGGGCTTTTCGTACACTCTCGCGTGTGATTGCACCCACTACAAGGTTTGGGAAGCGCGATCTCACTGACACAAACAGATTTAGGACCGCAGTCTGGAGTGGGTTATCTGCCCGCCGAGGTCAGGGAACGGGCACAGTGCATTGAAACGCGGGGCAAGCAGCGCATACCGGTGTACGCATACAAGCGGTAGTTTGTCTCAAGCACAATGAACCCCTGCTCCTGCGCACCACCCGCATTAGTAGCGGTTGGCAAAGGCGGCAGAGAGGATGTCAGCGTCGTAGCAAGGCGCGTCGGGCTGAAACGACGAGACGATGCCTGGGGAATCGGCGTCAGCACTGCAGAATATCACGCGGATCAACCGCTTCGCCTTGCGTTGCCAAATCAGACCGTAGTCGCGCAAGTCCTCGAGCATCGCCCGCTGCGTATCGCTAAGATTCTCTGTTGAATATTCCTGGAGGAACAGCCGATCAATATTCCGAGTCGGAGTGGGGCCTAAAAAGTCCTCACCCGGCCGAGCTCCATCGTCGATAACATGAATAAGAAGCTGAGTACTTCTACAAGATCCATTTGCCTTTCCTGGTTTGGGGAACCCAAAGTAGGTGAGAACAGACAGAACGCAATCAGAACACTGCTCGCACCTCGACCATTTGGAGATACTGCAGCAACAACTCCCAAAGCTGAGCATGGGGCGTGTGTAACAAAAATTGAAACCCAGAAGATGTGATCTGGAGTTGGCCCCTACAGCAATTCTTCGCATCAGACAGGTTCATCACGCCGGACAACCAAACGCTCTGACTGGTTCGTCGCCATGAGGCCGTTACGCTGGAGGAGAAAAAGAACGCCCTGAGAAGGTTTAACAGGCATCTGGCCAGTCCCAGAAGAAACCATATAATGCAGAATGGTCTAGAAAAGGTCAATTTACTACAGGGACCGTGCCTGACTGTATATACCTCCCAGCGCTCAAGAGCGTACGCGTCTAACGCGTCAATAGATGGGGCAGGACGTTTATCGTCCGATTCCGCTGGAACGCCAAAGCTGACGCTAGTTCCACTAGAGCGCGATGACTTGTGAGTGGACAGAGATAAGAGTAAGATTGTTTGTACGTACCCGCCCGTGATGGCTTGTCGCATACTAGACTTGAATGCAGGGCTCAACCCAAGTTTGGTAGCGACATTATTTGACAAAATGTGTAATCGTGTGAGTAAGTCGAGAGCATCGTCGAAATGCCTGACAGAGCGCGTAATTGCATGAAACCAATGGAAAAGCGATATGATCCCCACATTTTCCCTTCTTTTGTTACCCAAGAAGACATGGTTGCAGTCGGAATGGACGACTCGAGCCACAGAAGATTCATGACGAGTTGCCGTTCCACGGCTCCCAGAAGACTTACGGATGTATTAGAATACATGCAAAAGGGCACATCGCATTCGAGCATACCGAAATATGGGAAGGCATGAAGAAGGACGCTGGTACAAGCGAGTGAGAGAGGTCTGTGACTGGGTCTGAAGAAATGGGAGAAGAGCATGGAGACTGCGCTCTTGTTGCTCCTCGGCCTTTCCAGTGGCACTAGGCATCCTCCCCTTTGGACTGTTGCCGTGTTTGTCGGTAGCCTCGGAGTCTGGGGCGTTGAGGTCGTCGTCGACGTCGTTGCCACGAGATGACCCGACCCTGACACGGGTTTCGGAACGAGAATCCGAACGATCTTTTAGTCGAGAATGTTCTACTGTATTTGGCTCCTCTCCCGTCACAAAAATATCCCTTTGCCGAGCACTATCCCTCTCCCCAATGGTTCGCCGGTACATATCCGACGAGCTGGAGGTTCGTGGGATCAGCAAACGGTCCCTCAAGCGTTTGCGAAGCACGTATCGGACTCCCCACCGTCGCCCTTCCATCACGTTACCGTCGCCGTCATGACTGGAGTCGCATTGGCGGAGTGCCTCGGCGGCGGCAGCGGCATCTGAATCCTCACGGGCGTCGTGATTGGGATACCATGCAGAGCGCCTCTGAGCGGCGACGTCAGGAAACCTTACGAAGGCGGTAAAAGCTAAGTTTTAATCAATGTAACCCCGCAAAGTACTCACTGATGGCAGGCCCACATGTCAATGGATCCCTGACCACACCACTACGACGAGGGATGCCTTCTGGACTCGGAAGGGTGGCACAGCGTGACGCCCGAAGCTATCGTGATGCAGATTGCGGAGCGCTGTCGCTGCAACGTCGTTCTGGACGCCTTCTGCGGCGTCGGCGGCAAACCGATTGCCTTTGCTTGGACGTGTGAACGAGGTACGCTCTTCCTCCTCTCCCCCGACCTCATCACTTCACTGGATGGACGCAGTCACTGCGCTCGACACATGCTCAACGCGCCTCGCACTTGCACGCTACGTATAAAGATCATCCCTAGGCGATGAGGCTCAATTGGATTGCCACTGCAACGACCAAACGTCAGACAGGAATGAGCGTCGGACAATTCCAAATCGCGGTGTGACGCCTCTGAACCAAAACCTCCTTTTCAATATCCCAAACGCGATGAGTCTACGGGTCCCTGGGGCTCGAGCTCTGCTAGATCGTCACTTAAATTTTCTGTCGTAGATAATACACCCTTTCTTCCACGTTTGTCCGTTCTCTAACACGACGCTTTCTGATTTACCCAAAATCTACTACAATATACTAAAGCAAAGTGTTTGTCTGCGGAGTGAGCGGAGAACGAACGTTACCTGAGGTGTTCCTGCATGTCTTTTTTTTGTAGTAATATTTCTGTTTAAACGCTGGCGGGGGTTAGACGACAGTTTGTGTGCGTGTGCGTTTGAGTTTCCCGTGTAGCGAAACCGTTCTCTTTGTTTTGGAACGCGTTTGTTAGATGCGTTTTTGCCACATCGGACTCGGGGTTTGGATCGCTATTTTAAATGTCCCCGTGATCTACACCTGACTTTCTTGAGCGTTTGTATCACCTGACATTACTGATGCGCCAGTTTCATGCGACCACGCACTCCCTGGTCGATTTTTACACTTTCTAGATCCCCTGCGCTCACTTGCCTGCGCTCTCCTGCGCTCTGTACGCTTTCTAAGCGCTGCGTTCCCGCGCGCTTCCTCGCTTTCCCGCGCTCTCTGAGCACTTGACTCGCCTCTCTCTCTCCGGACTCTTCCCTTCGCATTTTAGCCCTCCCCTTTCTCTGTTTATCTAATTCATCCCCTTTTCTTAATCCCCCAGTATATAGCCCATGTAACCACAACCTTACGCCCAAGATTAGAATACAGCTTTCTCTCTCATTTCAGAGCTCAGTGTGGCTCTCTCCCTTGCGTTCCCTGGTGTGCCGCACTTGCGCGCGGCCTTAGCGACTCGAACACAACGCGTTCCCGACTACGGCGGCCACATATACCGGGCTTCGTGCCGTGCGGAAACGTGCGCGACCGTTTCCGACCACCCACAACTAACAGATCCCATTTCCGTTCCCGATCTCGCCGCACTCGCGCGCGGCCTTAGCCCTTTGACACAGATGCGTCCGAGATTGCCGCGGACAGGCATACGATATCTCACGCCCCGCGGAGGCCTGCGCGACCGCTCACGACGCTTCACACCCCCCAAACCCTGCACGCGCCATGGACCATTTCCTGGGCAGCCTTATGAATGCACACCTGCCAGTGTCGCATACGCGTTTTCCTGAGAAAGAAGACGGAGTGTGAAACAGAAGTTAGGGTGTGCAAATGCAGAGAGACGAATGGCTCAAGTGGCCTGAGATGGCCGCTTTGGGAAGGGACACACAGACACGATGGCCATTGGCCGATGGGCGGCATGGGGTCGATGAGTATTTTGTGTGAGTGACGATAGTGCAACAAGTCCGCAATAATGCTTCACAGGGATGAAAATACCTGCGCATGTTTCTATTTATTTCGCGCACTCGGGCTGTGAGGAAGGGGCACCCTTTATACGGGTACGTGATCAAGATATCAAAGCCAGAACCTTCAGCTTGGCCTGAAGGTGGATGCAGCCAAACCTGGGCTACCTCTTGGATATGCTGTATCATTTCCTGGAGATGTATGGGCTCTAATATGGACAATAGAAGTGAGGAGGGCCCGAAGGGCCCTCCGAATTTCTAGTTAATTCTTAACTCACCGTTAATAATCAAGTCCGTCGTTCAAGCCGTCGTTGGTCATGTGATTCGACTTGTTGGATAGTTCGGCGGGCTTTCTCTCTGGTTCAGATGCTGCGCTTTGAATTTGAACTCTCAGAATATCCCACCAATGTCAGTGTGCTCCTTATTAGACTCTCTCATTGTCAATGGCGACGTCAAAGTGCTGCATACGTGTCAACTCATATTATTTGTCAATGAATGCTCGTCGGCCCTCACGTCGTAAGTGTCTCGGATCCTGCTCCTGCTGCCACTTTCGCTCACTTGGACGCTACCATTATGCTGTTGTGTTCTATTACTGAGCTCACCGTAACTATCTACCCCGCCGTTGATCCTCTTGACTCTAAATCACGAATGCTCGGCCCCGCACCGTATTAAGAGTCTCGGATTCTACCCCTGCTGCCACTTTCGCCCCCCTGGACGTTACCGCCGCTGTCACATTCGATTGCTGAGCTTGTTATCTAGTATCCCGCCGTTGATCCTCTTGACCATAAATCACATTTCAGCTGCTGCGGCAAGACCGTCGAAGGCGACGAAGACCCACCCGACGGCTGGTGCTACAAGGGAATGCACATGGTAAGCCCTGTCATGACCCCCCTTCTTGCTAGTGCTGACTCAACTCACTGCAGACGGATGTGAAGCGCGCCCACTTCCGTGCAGACTCGACGTCCGACGGTGACATGCTCGAGCCCTGCGACGAACTCGACTGTCACATCATTCACTCACCGCCTCCGCGCCCATAACCCCACGCGATGTCAAGCACAGGCGGTGTGCGCGTCAAGCGGCTCCCCCGCCACCTGTGGATCTGGCCGACAGTGATGACAACGACAACGATAATGCCTCGAGGTACACGGAGGATAAGTCCTGTCGTCGTGGAGATCGTGCGCACCGTTGGCGCAGTGGGGAAGAATACCGTGGGCCAGCGCAGGACCAAAGCCACCGCGGGGACGCTCACTCAGGCCCGCGTGTGCATTCGATGCATCTCGTGGCACAAGTGGCGCGGAGAGCAGCAAGGCTGGCAAAGTCAGAGCATCGCTGCTGTCGTGTTCGATAGCTGAGCTCGCTATCCACCCCGCCGTCGATCCTCTTGACTCAAAATCACGAATGCTTGGCCCTCGCATAGTAAGTGTCTCAGATCCTACCCTGCTGCCTGCTCTTACTATCATTTTCGCTCACTTGGGTACTACCACTGCACTGTCGCGTTCGATCGCTTATGCTGGAATGCTGTGTAGTTGTAGTTCGTGTATTATAATTGGCGGGAAAAAATAAATGTACCACATCTGATAAAACGGAAAATAATCCCGATATAAGAAGAATATAAAGAGAATATAACCAGAATATAAGCGTGTAAATCGATCTTGTAAGGCGCATTATAATTGCATTGCGAATTATAACTTGAATTATAAAGCTGATTATCAAGTCTCTGATAATGTTTGTACTTGGCTGTAATCATTATAAGATCGTGGCGGCATTATACCTCATTATATAATTATAATCTATAAACCTCTTCCGAAATTTTGCGACAAAATTCAATTTACTTTTTTTAATTATTACTACAAATTATTTGTGTGAGAAAAAAACCGCCGGAAAACCCATTCAATCTCAACCCTATGCTGTAATCGGGACGTGAAGAGCCTATCGGATCTCGCTGTAAAAAAAAGATTTCGAGTAAGCAAACTGTCAAACCGACAGATAAATTGCGCTGTTAAAATCAGACATCCATTTGGAAGGACTACTGCCCTCATCGTGCCAACCCCCACCTGGCGCCCAGCGCACCAACCCGAAGGAAGGCGGTCCACGCTCCACTCAGCTAATGGGTTCAGCGAGTAAGAGGGGAAATATAGACGTTCGGTACTGGGGGAGTGCTCCTTGCGAGAGGGCACTTGAGTGGAAACTGCGAATTTCGGCGTTGTTTCATCTCGGCAGCGCAAGAAATAATATCACATCCAGAGCAATACTACTCACCAAATAAACGAGGAAGGACACTCGAGATGAGGCCTAGAGAGAAAGGTCGCAAACAGTTAGCACAGGGGTCCAAACTCAAAGAACAGACAGATGATCAGACAAAATGGTACTGGCAAGCACGCTGTGTCTTTGAAAGACGCATGTCTGTTGCGAACAGACAGCTCTATTCCTCGGCATGGTCGTGTAGGACGGGGAAGAGAATGAAGTCATCCCGAAAAAGAGGGGAAATGAGAAGGCGATCACTTACGAGTTGCGAGAAAAGTACTTGATGACAGTATAGGGCAAATTTGTTTTTTAACAAGTCAGGGCGGTGGTCCGTGCGCTTATTACATAATGACAGATCACGTGTCATAGGATCAGACCGCCGTTCCACCCTTCACCTTGGACATCGACGACGACGACGACAACGACACATCCTGTACAGAACATATGGAGGATAGCGCGCCAGTAACAGTTGCGAGGCCATCAACCTCTGCAGTTGCGCGGCGCCGCACGCATCACGAGGTTATTGACGTCGACGAGTTTGATGACCATCGTCCACCTCGACGACCGAGACTCCAAGTCCATTCATCTGAAAACCTAACGCCGTCGGACATCATCGTATTAGACAACGACGATGGTGTGGAAACTGGGTCGTCCACGCAGCCCAGACCTGCAGGTGAGCCCGCCTCTTCTGAAATTACCTCATCCTGATTTGGTTCTCACAAGGTGGCCGATTACGTTCTCCTCCTCCACCGATACAAACCGTTCACGCACCACCTCCAGTCCCCCCTCTACCTTCACGCCATCGTCCTCGACAACAGGCCCGCGCATTCCCTCCAGATGTTGTCCGCCCTAACGCAGAGCCTTTCGCGTTTGAAAGAGCTATGGTAGCCCACGTGCCGAGACCAGCATCACATCCTCCTCTTGGCGACGCTTCTCGTCCCCGTCCTATAATCAACCTAGGCGGTGGATTCGTCTCACTGAGCAATCGCCATGAAGCTGAATTACTTCAGCACCAGCAAGCCCGAGATCAGGCGCGTCAGCGTTATTTTGACCGTCTGCGCATTGCCCGGGGCATACACCAACGCCATGGCTTTCTCTCGCAAACCATTGGACGAATCTTTCCCACATGGCTCTTTGGAGATCCGACGGAGGAAGAAATGATGGATGCACTTGCGTTTTCCGACTTGGCTGCTGCGGAGGTTGGCCCGTTTGAATTCGGAGGCGACCGTGCACAACCCCGACGTGCGCCCCACGAATACCGCATTGCCTATACCCACCCATACCCTCCTGCTCCCGGCTTCGCCCACAACTTTGAGTCTCCGTCGCCTTCCGTTATTGACGTGGACGAAGAGCCGGGCCCCAGTGGCCAACCCACGGGATCCAATTTAATAAGCGAGAACATGAATACCCTCGTCTGCGCTCGTTGCCTGGATCCCCTCGTTCTTGGCGGAAGCAGTATGCCCGAAGATGAACGTACTCGTCGCCGCCTTTGGAGCTTGCGTTGTGGACACATGCTCGACGGCAAATGTATTGCCGAGCTGATGAAGCCACAGCCTACACCCGATATAGAGCCTACTAGCATGGAGGTTACTGGTGCTGACTCCTCCGGTTCCAGGACCCAAGGCGAGGACCACATGGTTGACACCCCTTCCCCGGTTAGTCCGCGGGGTCTGGTTTTGGACGGCACAGTACACCTTGACAGGGGTCCATCCGCGCGTACCACAAAGGCGAGAGGGGCAGTCGACGCGATCGAACGGCAGCCCGAACCATCGCAGTTAGCTATGGATGGCAGCGAACTAGCTATCTCCACCGAGGACAGCTCTATACGTTCGCGCTTGCGGCCACGTAACGTGGCGGGACATGTAGTTCATACATCTTCATCGTCTACATCGTTTCGATCGTCTACTCGGTCTTCATCGCAACGTATCTCAGCCCCCGTTCGCCCTGCTCCCTCATTGGCGGCCGTTGCTAGCGCAGTTCCCCAGACCAAGAGGCGACCCAAGGGCAAGGGTAAGCAGAAAGTCGTGGAACCACTGATTCTCGGACGGCACGAGTGGCGTTGTCCAGTTGCCCTTTGTGAGCGTTTGCATCAAAGTCTTGATATTGAGAACCAGGGCTGGGTAATGGACGAAACGCAAGGTGCAATCCCTATCTTTGCGTGATGTTGTAAGGTACGCCAACACCCGTCCTCGTGACGAATGTTCTGGTCTCAAGAATTTGTCCTTAGACTGTAATGATGCTGTATAACGCCAGCTTGGTGTCCTGTCCCTCATGACCCGCTATGTGACACTAGCACCTCTATCAAGACGAGTATTTGGATGAGCGAAGGTTGATTAATAAACAGCCCTTTTCTCACCTCATGGTATACCATCGCTCGGTTGCGTGCGATGGTGCAGCTGCCGCGGGTGCCTGCGCCACTCTTAGCTCGGGATGGCATAAAGAACTGCCGTAACTGGGTATCTGCGTTGCATTACGCCCATGGTGCTGTTGATCAGGATCACACTTGACTCACACTAGATACTGGTAACCATCTGTCCTGGTCACTTTCTGATGACTTTCTCCATTGTTGGCGATATCGTCCACTGCGCGCATCTTCGTGGATCTCAGATCTGCCTATTTGGGCTGATCACTGCTTCTTCGCCGTGGCGTTCAGTCACGGTTATGGTTTGTGAGAAATAGACGCTCACTCTATCGAGAACCACACAAGCTCTAGTAGAGGTTGCAAATGACACATCCTCATCTAGTAGTCACGGAAACGGAAGCTCCGTTTTTGCTGTGCTGGTCTCAAACGCAAGCTATCCGTCTCACGCTAATAACGGGTGCTCCAACCACGTGTTCTCCTGGACCTATCATAGGTAACCAAAAAGCACATCACCCTGGTTTTTTTCTTTTATTGAGTCAAGGCGCTCAATCGCCATCTTGATTACATAGAGACGGCGACTTCCTCACTGGATTTGCCAAGTCGCAGACGCTTTGTGCTTCAGTACCCATGAGTGCACGTTCTATTCTCTATCGGTACCTTGCCGTTTTGTCTCGAGCTAGCGTATTCTCCATGGGAGGGAATCGGCTTGCCTGATTTGCTCCAACATTGACCTCGCGATGGAAGCGTCTCGACTCTCGACCACCTCGTAGGACTGATTAATGGACTCATACATCACTTTCCCAGCCTGCTCCATAACGACCTCTGACGTGCTCTGTTGTCTCAATAGGGACGTGGGAAGGATATCGTACATGGGACCAATGCTCTGATTAAGAAAGATCACGTGATGATACCTCACTGGGCCTCACTGCGCTTCAAGTTGAACTTCTAGCGCTTGAAGCTTGAATATTCACACAAGGGTCATTCCCACTCTTTGTCCGCCATCTTTCGACCAGTATGTCAGGCACCAACACCCTTTTCTTTCCCATGAACCCGGGTCAGAGGACACCCTGACTTTAGAATCATATGCTCTAGTTTCACATGCCCAGTCTCATTTGGGCGCACCTCCCGAAATCCTTGGTCAACTTGTCGCACACGGCGACAACAAATTGACATTGCGGCCGGTTATCCCCAGCGCTAAGGGCTACATCACTACAGTACAGTACATCGTTGCTTACTGTCTCTGGATTGATTCTTACCGAGGGTTCGGAGCTGGTATATCCGGGCATTTAGCCTGCGTACTCAGCGCCGCAAAGAGAGCCGCTTTCGAGCAGTCCCTCGTAGGCGCGTAGGCGCGACTGACAGCCTTTTTCTTGCTACCTTGATTGCGGACAGGATATTGATCGGGGATAGTTGACGCTTGGGAAAGGAGGTCTATGCGCGCGTTGCACATTTATCATTTGACTCTCAGCCTTCGATGTCTTGATTTCAGGATACCGTAGCGCTCACGTATCCCTTCACCTTCCTTCTGCGGTCGCCGAGCATCGGGGCGGAATGCAACTTTGGAAACACTCGGCGTTCAACGTTCAATTTATTCGTTCATCACAACATCATACCAAATGAGAATTGAGATATGACCGTGCGATACTTTGAGTACTCCTTCCTGAGTTCGTTTTATTCACATAGCCAAGGACATACTCCTTCTGATCGGCCTGTTCTCCTTACTGAAGTCTAAGCGTAATTGGACTGCGGCCCAGCACCACATCAGTAGGGGAACATTTCTCTCGCTATCGTGAAGCATCGCAGGGCAGAAAACTTACTCCAAATGACTGAGAGTTTGTCAGGGCTTCGCTCCGCGTGGCATACTGGGACCTCAGTTCAACGTGGAACGCTCAGCTTGTGACACATCTCGCGCTGGCAAGTTCCCATTCCACGCAACGTAGGCCACGTACGTACGCTATCTTCCGACTTGGAAGTTCGGTGCCGGTATTTGTACCATATGATGTTTCTCATCAGAACCGCAGCATGGTTGATTGCCCCATGCAACTTGAAGGCGAAGAGTTGCTTTCCGAGTACCTGTCAACACTGGGAAACGGATCCCTGGCGAATCCCCAGACAAACGCTCGTGTTAAGAATACAGCAGGGAACCATGTCGTGACGGAAACGGCAGGGTTCTTTCTATGAGCGCACCCTTCTTTTCCTTCTCTTAGTAGGACGGAGATAAGTCGTGGTTCAGGCTTTGAGAGATCCGTTCCCTCTACAGCATGGGAGGAGAGACCCCTTCAACTGGCGACGACCATCACTCACTTTGGATATGTACCATCGCACAGCAATACTTCCGCGTGGACGAATCTGCGGATCCGATCCAACGCGTACATGTGGGATCTCAGCTGATCTCAGTCCGACTCGGAACGCCACCAGGCATTGACGCGCCTTCCGCAAGGGGGGGGGGTAATACTCACATGCATATGGGTTTCCCAGAACTGGGTCTAGCCCCGTGTCACGTGTAGACGCTCGTTCCTCGAATGCACAATCTTGGTTTCCCTTAGACCGGTGACCGTCTATATGAAGGGTAAACCTGCGATCCTCATATACAGGCTGGTCACGAGCCTAGGTTTCCCTACCCATGGCCAAATAGACCTTTATGGTACATATCATGCAGAACAATACACACATTTAGATCCCCTATATGTCCAGCACTGCATGTTTTACAGTTGCCCATTGATGTAAAAGATCCGAATAGATCATCAATGCTTTCCTATTCCTTTCTGCCAAGCTCTCTGCCCAAAAAATAGGAGATCTACACAGATTTACAACTACGAAAAGACGAAAATTCTGGTGATCTGGAAGCAGGTGTCACCTGAAGATCCCAATATCATTTTGTGCAACATGTTGTGTCCTCAAGAAGATGAACTTGTGAATTTCACGCAGACGTGCGCCGCAACGTCAATGCACTTCTGCAATCCCACCTATAAGATCTATATAAGATCCCACGCTTGGCGGCGCATCGTTGGTCCATGCTGCGCCGACCGGCCTGGCTATCATCGCTACAGTCCGTCAATGGGGGTGCCGGGTTTATGGATGAACCCTATAGGAAGCTGCCGTATTTCGGCCTCACTTTTTACAGCCGAAATGGATCTCATCCCGTCATTGGTGCCTCTCAAGTTATCGTTGACCCCATTGTTGACCGAATCAATCTGACAAACCGTTACCTGACTCACAGGCGCCCGAGTCCGACTCGGGATTGTAACCCATTCAAGCCAAAAGCGAGCATGTGGCAATTGCGCCCAACTGGATGTACATTACACCAGACGGTCAATTCAATGCCACGCAACATCGTTCTTCATACAGAATGCCAACGGGACGCCGTCTTACGGGGCCAATTCGTTGAGAACTAGTGTAAGCGCGCACGATGCTCGCTTCCGCTTCGCCACTTTTGCCGAGAGAAAGCTTCATGTCCCGGTGCTGTGGATCCATTGATTACCGAAGACAACGCCGCGGCCCCAACTTCGATGACGCGGGACCCGCAAAACTCAGAAGCACTGGCGGAATCGACTGGTGCACAGGCGGCCGGTACTGTACCGGTAGCAAAGCCTTTGATTCGCGCTCACTGTGCAGCGGCGTGATTCGGAAAGGAAGCGGATGCCAGTCAGTGCCAGTGTGTGCCCACTGTGACACCTGAGTATGGCTACTTTCAGCTAGCGTAAGGCACATACTTGTCTGCTGTCGACGTGTCTATCGGGCTTTCTGCCACGGCTCCATCACTATAAACTCGAGATTGGAATATGTATACGAGGGAAGTCCGGGTCCGGGTTTGAGTCCACCATATGGTGAGATCCCACGGCCCTCCCCGTATGCCCCACCCCCGCGCTGCCGCTGTTGCCACTGCTGACCTCGATCTAGGTATGTCACGATGTAATCGTGCAACGGCTACAGTGACCACATGACAGACGATTTGACAAGTCAGTTCCTAGGACCTAATAAACTGATATGAATCTACAGTGAAACCGGTAATATGTGCCATCGGCAGCCATCCGTCCTGGGCTGTGAGGCACGTTTCAGCGATCATTCAGGTAGACTGAGTGTGACCAACTTCGATTTTGAGTCACCACTTGGATCCGGGCTTGTCTGCAAGTGATGACACAATCATTCTTCGTGGTGGAGGCAATGCGATGCGAGTGGATAATGTTTTTATTTTCATCTTTTCCCAACTGAATCCCACCTGTCTGACACAGTCTGAATTCTCTGATCAGCGTAGTGACTCGTCGCTCACGGCCTCTCTTTGGTCACCTACGGCTGTGTCTTTCTGACTCTCTTTGACGACGACGGGTATTTCTTATTGCCGGTGGAAGAGTGACGGGATCACCCACTGGTACCGGTCAGTGCGTCATGACTCAGCGAGCCTCGGACCAGTAAGGGCAACAGTGGGCAGTGAGGGGATAGTACGAGAGCACGAGCACAGCAGTACAGCAGTACAACAGTACAGCAGCTGAGAGTCCCACAGTGGACGCCGTTCACGGTGCCTCAGCGGTTGCTCGACAAGTGCGCAGTCTCGTTTTCGCCTAAGCCCGAATCCTGCAGTACGGCGGCGCGCGTTGTTCTGATGCTCGTGAATCACGAGCCTCCCCTGCTTCCTTCTCTTCCCTTCTCTCTCACGGCCAGCTCCACTGACAGTGAGAAAGGCAATAGTACCATACAAGTATTTCTTTTTTTGTTTAGTTGTTCCGGTAATCACGGGGGGAGCATATCTTTGTTACAGTGCTCTAAGCTGCTCTGTTGTGACAACTGCGACAATGACACGCGCTTCCAATTCTTCGCGATTGCCTGGAATAGAAAGAAACCATTTGCGCACTTGGAAACGGAGTGCCAAGTATGGGTACCTGTCGGCCAAAAAGGGGGAGTTGGTATCACACACGTCCCACTCCTCGTCGCGGCATTCAGTTGGGGAATTGGGTCCCGGATGGAAGGGCATCTGAGGTCAAATGAGGGCGTGAGAGTGGCTGAAAATGGATCGACGCTTCACGCCGTATCAGTCTCTTTCTCACTACTTCAATTGTTCATCATTCCTCTCACAGGGCAGATATTAACAGATTGCACCAACCGGTTTCTATTTCTGTCCAAGGTGCATGCAACATGTCGGCTTTGCACTTGGAACAGGACAGGTGACAGTGACGGTTGCTGTATTGTTCAACAGTTGATAAGCTCTAATTTGGACTACTTACCCACTGATTGCAAGTCTCGAACATCTGGTCAATCAAATTCCTCCCTCCTATTTACGCCTCCAGGTGAAGGATTGATTTATATGTTCTGTTTCTAAAACCCCGGGGCTGGAATGTTAGGGGCTGCTGCTGATCGTGCACTGCCTAAACGAAGAAAATAGATGACCTATATGACTGCACATACATTCATACGGGCGCAATATTTTATCTGGCAGGTTGCAGAAGAACCTAGGCCGTATCATCCGCCCAATCATCACCAATGATTCACCATCTGTTCGTTTGATCACGATTCAGACTCAGGGGTGTGAAGGGAGGCCCAGACTAATGGGAGCTATTGTAACGTGCGGTGAAAACCGCGCCCGAAGTTTCTGTGCGCTTTCTGTACACCTGGTCGTGGGAGAGCATGGACTCGAAAGAAACAGGAACGAGCAACCAAAAGCAAATTGCCTGCTACGGTGCAAGGCAAACGATAGCGACGAGCGATACGCGCTTGACTCCCAGACCTCTGGCCAGGACCATTTAGATTCGGACTTAGGGGCGACTCTGAAGGCAGACTACTGTGATGAGGCTACAGTACGGTGTGGTACAAACTGCGCCCGGATGGCGGCTTCTCCGGCAGAAGAGTTTCTGTGCGACTGGTGTAAGAGAGCGTGGGAGAGCATGGACTCTGAAAGAAACAGGAACGGCAACCGTGCAGTGCCTCTGCAGCGCACAGCAAACAAGAGCGGCGAGCGACGAGCGACACTGCTTGTTTCCTGATCATTACTAGACCATTCTAACGGCGATCAAATAAATAACAGGTCGCGAATGATATTGAAATGATCCAATTTGGATCCAATCATTGTGCAGGCAACAAGTGACTTTCGTCAATTGACTGCCTGTATGTGTGTGTAGTGCCATGCTGTACGATAATCCGTTCAGTTTTTATGTATATGCAGTACCCCATTAAACACACAGTTGTTTAGTTGCCAGTGGTGTTCGTAATGACGGGAGGGTTCGGCGCTTTTGCAGGCGTCAGCGGTTACTGGTTACCCCTGCTCTCTCACCAATGATCCGCCGATGGCCAGCGAAAAGTTGTCGAACAGTCGTAGAGAACGGGCTGCACGCCGCATAATCTACTTAATTATCCACTACTGGGAACTGAAAGCAAGGCCGCCGCGGTGGCGGTGGCGGTGGCGGCGCCGGTGGAGCTGTCCATCGGTTAAGCGATTTGCGAACTTGCCAAGTTCTGCACGGGCCAAGGCCATAGCGTAGCAAGCAAGAGAAAGGAAAGAAGCGTTGGCATTTTATTCCGCCGATGCAGTGCTACTGGGGACCTGCACAAACCGCGCGCCAAGAAGTGCAGAAAGACGACATGAATAGGGTTCGGTTACGCCGCACTACCCGAAGGGAATAACGAAGATGAAGAAGAGTGGTCAAAATGGTATGCTGTACGTATGGAGAATGGAGGGCTGTGCGTGGTGTTCGGGCGAAGATGGTGATCGGGGGATGCTAGCTTTTTGCTAGGTGACAAGGTGCTGGGGTGTCACTGGGTCTCACCTTGTTTGCGCGCGCCCGTCAAAGAACTGTTGATAGAGGCAATGCGTTCTCAACTTAGATAAATGAATCAATAGATACATGACAGTAGTTTTACGCCGATACGCGAGAAAAAAATTGTCGAGTGAGTTTTGCAAAAAAAAGAGAAGGAAAAAAGGAAAGGGATCAATGATCGGGCTGATGATGATGCAGGACGTGATAACCCCATGGTGCAGTATCAGAGCAATAGCAAAAGTGACAAGAGGAGCCAGGCACATGGATAGTATTTCATGGGACTCGAGACCACGCGGATAGGGTTGGGTCGGAAGGACGAGATCAGCGTAGGTTACATGTCCGTGTGTCGCGTGTTTGAGCTGCGATTGGTCTGGTCTTTCTTCCCCTTCCCCTTCCCCCTTCCCCTTCCTACACACGGAAACGAATGCGGGGTTGTCCCATTTAAATATAATATTAGTTTCAAGTTGCTGTTCCGAGTTCGGCTTACATACCGTTAAGGGCCACCCTTTTGGCGATTTCGAACAATTCTACTTCATTCTATAAATCAACCAAGATGCTCTCCTTTAGTTCATTCTTCCCCCGAACCCCACTATGCTTACCGACGACCTCCCCTGGCCAGAACTTGGCAACGTCTCCCGAGGTGCTACAAGAGGCAACCAAGGACAGAAGGGTGTCCTCTCCCCTCCCAACGCCGACGGTCGTTCCCTTATTCAGCTTCGCGTACAACCCGGCGTCCTCACCGTATTATTGAATCCCCAAGCCACCGAATGGTATCGCAGCCTCGACGCTGAGGTCAACCATGCCCTCAAGCTCACAAAGACTTATTGGCGCAAGGCTCGTCGACGTCAAGACTATGACCCCGTCGCCGACCAGGACCACATGGAACTCCACGAGTGGCTCCAACAACTCAAGGACAAGGTCATGTCTCACCTCGAGTTGCTGATGCAACGCGGCGACATTAAGGGCCCCCCCTACGTCATGCCCGACAACGTCGAGCTCTCCTTTCTCCAAAAGTTTATCGAGCGCCAGGCTGCGGGCATTCCGCACAATCCCCGCCTGCGTAAGGCCTTCCTCGAGAACCACCACTACAATCCTCCAGCGCGACTTCTCCCGCCGCTACCTTCGGAATCCCCGGAACCATCAGACGATTCGGTGATGGACGGTGCCTCAAGCGACGACGCTTGGGATGGCGACCGAAGGCGTCTAACCTGCGGTTAGTTTTACCCGCTCTTCATTCATCTTCATCCCGCTGAGGCTACTGTCACCGATCAACAGACCGTTCTGTTTCTCGATATTCTGGGCCAGTCTCCGCCGTCTCCTACCCGGCGCCTATAAAGTCTAGCCCCCGTCTAGGCAGCATCAGGTCCCTCGAGGAGGAGGCAGATTCTTCTAGTACGTCTATGATGTGCCTGCTCTCACCCATCTCACTAAACTTGGATTAGGCCTACACTTGCAAAGCGCCCGTACTGCACTGCGTCGTGCTCAAAAAGCTACCCAAGAATCATTCGTCGCCTACACCGCCTCTCTCGAAACCGAACGCCGAGTATACCATGAAGTAGCCGCCCTTGAGGACAGGCGCGATCATCTTTGTAATTCCCCGTCCCTCATACCGGTGCTCTTCCCCCGCGCTGATACGAACCCTCTAGTGTCTCTGCTTTTGCGCCAGAACCAGCGCCCGCAAAGTACGAGTTGTCCCTTCCCAGGGTGCGCGTGCGTCGACGGCGTCCCAGACGGCGTATCGACGTACCCGCGCAAGGCGTCCACGTACGAGTCCGAGCACACGCGCTTCGCATCGTACTCCGCCCCGCCACCACTGCCACTGGCTTCTGTGCCCATCCCGCCAATGCGCCCTGCGTACGCCTGGGACGACCGCGAGCGCGAGGACGTCGGTTCGCCGCACACATCGAACGCGAGCGCGAGCGTGAGTGGGTCTCCTGCACGGAAGCACGCCCGGACGTGGGACTCTGAGGTGAGTAGCCTGTCATTTCGTCCCAAATGTGGCTGACGCGAAGTAATCGCAGGACCCTCCGATCCGCAAGCGCCTCGCGGGATCCGTGTCAGGCTCGCCGCCAATGCATGCGACGTGAGTTTGCGAGCGGTTTCACAAACCAGCGCCACTGGCTTTTCCCTGTGACCGTTGCACCTACACTATTACCCACGCCATGTTATCCGTACCACGCTGCGCCACGCCCACGCTGACACCCATTCCCACGCCGAAACTTCGTCGCTCTGGCTCTCCACCTATCATTCGCTTCGACATGTCATGGACCGGAAGAGGGAAAGACCAGGGCGGAATAGATACTGTAAACGGGTGTTCCGATGATGATGACTGACTGACGCATGGGCGCTGACATTGATGATGATGATGTTGATGAATTGCCCTCGACTGTCGGACTGACGGGTCCTGTGTCGCTGGTCGATATTTGCTTTGCGTTGCTCACCAATCACGCATCGCACTGCCGCGTATTGTATATCATATATCACCTCTAATTTGTTGTTTGTAATCTGTATACCCCTTCATCCTGTGTTAACAGCAACCAATAACAATATCTATGTACAATTTGAAGTTGGTGGTGGTGGTGGGGTTTCGAACTTGATTCCAATAAACGTCATTGTGTGTACCTGCCGAAACACGTTTCGTCTGTGCATGTGCATGAGAGGAAGACAATTGGCAGGCAGCTGTCTCGCTAAATCGGTGTGGAGTTCGACGGGTAGGATCATACAGTAGGTTTATCGAGATCGAGATGTGCCAGACACGTGAGATAAGAGATGATAACCGTGTGAACTTGAATCCACCACGGTGACCTCTTGCGCACCACCATTCCCGGCATCGCTGTATTCGCCCCTCCGTTGGGGCGGGGGGCACAAACAAAACTGCGCACCGTTCGCTCCTAAAGAACAGCCGAGTCACTTTTCTTTTCCGAGTTCCGTCCGTTAGTTCGGATGGTCGGATCATGCTCTGGTACACCTCTCCCCCAAGTCATGGCTGGCTGACCTGACCTTGGACTCTTTGACAAAATCGCCAACACAGTGGCGGCATGTGTATGGTTGTTGTAGATAGGTCAGTTACAAAAATGGTTACGTTGTCATAACTTGAATACTTTTTCATTGGCACATATAGACGTGACTGGGGGCAAACCATCGTCGTCATGTTCTAGTCCTTTCTTCTGGTGCAATTATTTCCTTCTTGGGGCCTTTTGGCGAATCCTTCCTAATATCGCCAGCCAAGCCCTTGCCACCAAACGTGCTACTGCTACAATGATCAAAAGCTCCCGCCAGGGCAAGCGCCAGGGGGTTGTCCATAAGGTCGGCAACATGACAAAGTAACACAAGACAGGGCATGGTAAGCTCGTTTGTTGGCATCACGGGTTAAGCGCCGGTACTACTAATCCTGTGTGCATGTGCTTAGTACTAAGCACGGTAAAGCTAGGCTACTGGGCTGTTCGGGGGTCACCCAGTTTCGGCGATTATACACACACAGTCGTAAGCAAAGGTGTAAGAGCGTGGAAATTTGGGTCATGGGTGGCGTGTCATGCGTGTCATGGACCTGGACTTAGTTTATGTGATACGGTGTGATGGTGATGACAGCAATCGAACAAACGTTACAATTTGAACTGCAACTACTATACAATGCGACCCATACGTACACGCCACATATGGCGCACAAACATTCCGTTGCGTGTTGCATCGAAGCGTGTGGCTGCGTGGGTGTGTCTGGGTGTTCCGAATCGGGCGCGGGAAAGTGCAAGAGAAACAGATCAGATTCGCGTCATAGTTCATATTCATAATGGCCATCAAGTCCAGCCTCTTGCAGCCTCATATCCAAGTCACACCGCACTAATAGTACTATTCATAGCACGTCCGTCAGCGCGTATGATAGCGCTCAGAGGATCCGGTGGCGACAGTTTAGGCTCAGTCGCTTCTTGCCCAGGATTGAGGGTCCAGTATTGGTAGCTGTGGAGCAGAGCAATTGAAAATGAAAATCAAGGACCGGCGTGGAGAGACGCAGTCGATGTACGAAATATGCAATCTTTGGCGTCAGGGTCCAGACTTTTCGAAGAAGCGCAGAAAAAAGACCCCACGAGGGGAAAGGGAAAGGGGAAGGTGGTGGGAGAGAAGTTAGTATGACGTACTGTTTCAAACAGACGTAGAACGCGGTGGCGAGGAGCGCGCCAAGGAATGGGCCCAACCAGTACTGTCAAGAAGAAACAATACGGATTGTGCGTCAGTTGGTTATCACGCTCATCATCATCGATACGCGACGGGAAGTGGTGTGGGTCAAGGGGGTCACATCCATGCGTGTATGTGTAAGTGCTTTCCCCAACCTTCTATTTATTTATTTTTCGCACAAACCCGATAGTGAGATAAGAGACTCGTATGATGACGAGGAAGTGACGTTGTCCAAAAGAAGAAAAATGGAGGGAGGAAGCGACTTACGATCCATTGAGCATCATCTGGAAAGCCTGTCACTACGGCAGGGCCGAAAGCACGTGCGGTGTTCATAGCAGCACCCGTGTAGGGCACCGCGAACCTGCAGTGACGGCACGGGTCGCGAAAATCGGGAGGGCGGGGCGGCGGTAGTAGTGCATTCCAACATCAACGCGTCGGTTGAATATGTCGTGGAGTGTGCATAGAACACAAAACCGTGGCGTCAGAAAAGCATATTCGCGTGACAGGGTTCCGGGCCGAACCAGGGGGGATAAGCTGAATGTCTCCACTACTCACAAGTGGCAAGCGAAGAGAGTGAGACCGACGCCTATCTGCGTCACCTCGGTCAGCCATGATTCGGGCGGGCAAAGATTTTAGTAGACAGGGAATGGGGAAAGGGGGGAAAGGGGCGTGGAGCACAAAACACCTACTGGAGCAAACGGCGTGGCACTGTGCTTTTCGGCTGCGAGCATTAGCACTGCGAGACAGAGTGCCGCAGTAATGAACATTTCGATGAACACGCCCTGAGCAAGGTTGATGTTCGGGGAGGGAACCGTGCTAGACAAGCGGGCAATTTGGCAGACATGGGTTAGACCAAACGAAAATGGACACCAAAAGCCGGCGGGCATGCTACGTACTTATAAGTGAGCGCACCAGGGGTAAGGGAAAGTATAACCGCCGCCGCCGTGATGGCGCCAGTCAGCTGGGCGATACAGAAGAGTATGAACCGCACAGGCCTGATGGCGCCGATGAGAAACAGTGCGAGGCTGACATCTGGGTTGAATAGCCCGCCCGTGGCGCGGAAGAAGAACCAGGCGGATACGAGCAAGCTCAACCCAAAGGCAGTTGCGATATAGAGCGTTCGCTCGAGGTCAGAGCCTTCCACTTCATTCGAGCCCTGCGTCCCACCAAAAGCGAGCAGAAGAAACACTGTCGTACCCACAAACTCGAAGAGGGCTGCCTTCAAGTCGTCAGGAAAAGTCGTGTTTGGCCAATATTCTCGGAAAAGCATTGTCGCGGTTGCGGAGCAGGGACAGGGGAAAAGGGATCGATGATTGCCCAACGCGACGCGGAGTAAGAGGCGGTCACGTGCAGGTGACCGCGAGAAAATGTCAAGTCGAAATGTTAAGTCGAGATGGGGTACGAGCGCGAGTGAAAGCGATTCGCGTTGGGAGCAGACGGGGGAAAGACGAGTCAATGAGTCGATTCGTTACATTCTTGGGCTCCTTTTGAGCCGTATCAGTACAAGTACAATAATATGAGGCGCTTTTTCAAAATCGAATCGGAACATGAGTAAGTCGTTCGGGGCAGTACAGTAAGCCGGGCATCAAAACCGAGCCACGAGACGGTCGCGCTTGCCTCTCATTCGAGGCTACAAACTGTCCTTCAGACAGAAACGGATACACGCGGGAACCTTCGAGAGAATGAAGTCATAGTATAGTAACACACATGTCATAACTGCTTAAAGCAGCTTTCCGAACCTGCAAATCGTAACGTAGCAGAACGCGCGAGAACGAACGAGACGGAAACGTACATGCCCCTGAGGTGCCGGGTCCAAAAATTGAGGTGGGCGAGTCTGAGATAAGCCCGAGGCCGAGCGTGGTACGCGCGGACGCTACCGCCGCTCGGACCTCCGGCGGAACGAATCCGCCAGGAAAGACGTTCTTTGCGTCTTCGAGGAACTGCGTCAGGTGCCAGTGCGACATTGTCCATTCGTCCACTAGCCCAAGACCCCATGTCGTAGGTCCCGATTCTAAACTGTCCCGTCTTGATCTTGCCTACCATGTTGGAGCACCTGAGAAAGGAAGAAGGGAAAAAGAGGGTAACATGGGTTGTCAAATCCAGGAGGATAGGGTTGGGATGCTGTGATGACGTCTCTTGAACGACGGGTACGGGTGTGCCAGTTCTATCAACCAAAATTAACACCTTGACAATTAGTCCTTGTCCATTGGCCAAGTTATACGAACTTTCTTCAGCTTCAGAACTTCCGAATGGAAACCCAGACGTGACAGGTAGGTCATTTCCGAACCATATGCGTGGTGGAAAAAAGTGGGAGTACAGAATAACCTAATCCCAATCAAGTCTGGTGGTTCCCCTCTGTCTTTTTGTCTGGCTGCGTTTGTCCTTTTGCAGACGACGCTGTACATTCGCTTTCCGTTCCAACGTTCTCACGCGTTCCCTCTGTACTTCCGATGGCTCGTCCTGGATAGGCCGAGATGACGCAGAACTAATCAAGGCATGCAACTGCAGTAAGTAGTCGATTTGTTAACTACCGGGAAGCCATCAGAATGATTGAAGCGTTCGTACCTTCGACAGACAGTCATCAATGTTCTGCGCTTGCGAACGGTGGAGCGTTGATGTCAACAGAATAGAACGTGTTGACCTGACAAAGTAAGGCTAGTGGCAGTATAACGGTCAGCGAGAATGAGATTCTCCACACCGAAACAATACCACAACAGACCGATTCCAGGAGGCCATCACGCGCCCACAAAGGTATCCAACTAGAGTCCAAGGCGCACCGCAGTGTTGACTTGGTGTTGACTTTGTTCACGTTCTATTTATTCGTTATCGTAGGATTACGTTGCGAGCTACATGTGCAAACGAATAAGGACAAACCTGACCTCCCGGACCAGAACTACGGGAAAAGGTGATATCAACCGCCGCTCTGGGAATAGAGCACCCTCCAAAACCCTTCAACCAGTCCCGAGCGGCAGCAACATCTTTCGAAGTTGCCAGAACCAAAAGAGGGGGGGGCGTAGGCAGTGCGGTGGCCCGCGGACTGTGTTTAATTCGCAAGTTGGATTGATGTCGCGCTGCGCGGAAAAGTAACTGGGGACGGCTGGGGCCGAGTATTACTGCTAGAGCATCCGACACAAGAACGTTAGAACGAATAGAAAACATCAAATGTATTGAGTAACAGCGGACTCGGAGTCGGAGCAGTATTCGAACTTGAAAGCGCCACGCGTCAGAAAGATGGATCACTCAAGAGGGGAGGAGAGCAGTACAGTACTGGAAGTTGCGTACTTTTCGCAAAGATCTCACGGTCCGGTCCGCTCTCGACCGTCCTCAAAGTTCGATCTCCGCCCAAACACACTTTTTCACTGCTTTTTTTTTTTTTTTTTTTTTTTTTTTTGGAAAGCGCTCTATTCTCGTACTAAGGGCCTGTCCAGCGCGGCTGGGCCCTGAAACAATGTTTCAGCAGAACCTCTGTTTCCCGGGTGGGAAACAGAGACTGCGGCGAAACATTGTTTTTAATTAGTTGTGACCTCTGAATGCCAAAAATAAAAACAATGTTTTAAATCCTTGTTACATGACATAGCGTGACCTTGTTACATATCAAGCACCTACTGAATTGAGTGACAAGTAGCGTGAAGCCCTGTATTCCATCAACGCGCTCGCATACATTCCCTTACAGCAATGACATCCGAGGACGAACAAGAACTTCTGGACTTTGCGCTGATCGCTGCCTGACCTTGTATCTGCTGCTGGGTCGGAAGTACTTGGATATGGGGCCCACTTTGTTAAGATCGCCAAGAACACATCTAGCCTATCGGGTCAACAATGGATTGATGAGCTCTTGGCTGGGAACGACAACAGATTTTACAACGAATTTGGCCTGCGCAAGCATGTCTTCAGGCAACTCTTGTTGGTCTTAGATAGGGATACAGATCTGTGCGGGTCTCGGCATGTCTCCGTGGCCGAACATCTTTGCATATTCCTACAGTATGCTGTCACGATCATGAATCGTGCCATCGATTGTTTCAGGTTATTATTACTTCTGCTTTCTGGAATCTGTCTCGGAAATGTTCTCTCTAGAGTTCCTGCCAGCAGATACTCTCTGCCAGCTCATATTCTATATTTAGCCTTACACTTATGCATCCCCAGAAAAACACAGAAAAAGAGAATTACTGTACAGTACTTAAGGAGCTCATAGTTCACTCTGTATTCCTTGTTCTAGTCTTGTTCTCTGTGAATTCAACACTCATCTGTAAATGCAGTAGGTGTTCAGAGCTGTTCGGAGCCGTTCAAGGACACTCTGAACACTCTGAACAGCTCTGAACACCTAATTGTGTTTACAGATGCTGTTCCACATTCCTCTCCTCTACTGTGTAGAGCTTCATCTTCTTCTCTATTGCAAGCTGTGAGGCAGCCATCCAGAGAGTCACCTAGGACTGTAAAAGCTAGGATCTTGGTGACCGTCAGGACCTGCTGACTAAGCCCCTCCCGTGACCTTACTTACGACTAAGTGGTAGTAGCACAGAGGCTACTGAGTCCACCTGCTAGGATCGTAAAAATGCGAGCAGGGGATTATCTAACCGGGCTCTCCAGGAGCGGTTTCAACGGAGCGGGGATACGATTACAAAGTACAGTTTGTTTACTGAATACATTGTCTACGAGACAAACTCCAGACTAGATGTATCCACCGCGCGCTGGATGCACTGACTTCGGATCTGGTGTACAACGCCTATGTCAAGCAGCCCATGGACGATGCGCCAGTTCCCGATATCATACGGCACTCCCAGAAATTCCGCTTCTTCAAGGATTGTGTTGGCGCGCTGGACAGGACACATATCCCAGCACACGTCCCTGGGGATCAACACGCGAGGTATCGGAACCGGAAGGGGCAACTCTCTCAGAATGTTCTTGCAGTGTGCGATCTGGAGATGAACTTCCTGTATGTCTTGGCCGGCTGGGAGGGTAGCGCGTGCGATGGTCGGGTCTTTCAGGACGCCCGGGATTCTGACTTCAAGGTTCCTACTGGTCGTTATTACTTAGCCGACGCAGGATATCCTGGATCGGACGCACTTCTAGTGCCTTACCGGGCTGTGAGGTATCATCTCAAGGAGTGGGGTCAGGCCGGCACTAAGTACATCGCGTGAAAGGTCCAATAGACCCCATGCTGACAGAATACATTGTAGACCTCAAAACTTCAAGGAGCTGTTCAATCTTCGTCACGCGCAGCTCAGAAATGTCATCGAGCGGATCTTTGGAGTCATGAAGCGGCGTTTCAAGGTCCTGGTTGTTGCCCAGGAGTATTCTACTCAAACCCAAGCCCAACTGGTGGGTGCCTTGGCGGTATTGCATAACTTCATCCGGATACACGACCCTACCGACATACTTGATGGCGACGATGATCCTCAAGAGGACGAGGATGGTCCACGTCAAGGATACATAGGTCGGCAGGAAAGACAGAGAGCGGACGATCGTCGAGACAGGATCGCTCGGGAGATGTGGGACGATTATGTAGTACATACCAGACGGCGTCGCGATTAGGTACGTACTGTAGAGATACTGTACAGCACATTGAGTTGACCATTCCGCACCAGTGTCGAGTCCGATATAAATTGCACCCCCATGAGAGTTCCCATGTGCGCCGATCCTTGCGCCGATCACCGACTTCTCGCCGATCGCGACGCGTCGATCCCCTTCTTAATACGACTCTCGCGTTCTACACGTCTCTCACGTCTCACATCCTCCCTGCTCCCTGGCGCTTTCCACATTCCACAAAGACCTCACAGGATGAAGAAGGACAAGGGCTTGATGAACCACTGGTCAGAAGCCGACGAGGCGACTCTAGTGCACACGCTGGCCTCCGAGAAGGCCAAATCAAACTGGGGCGACAATGGCCCCAAAAAAGTTGCATGGACCGCGTGCGAGGTCGCCCTCCTGGACAGCGAGAAGACATCAGGAGGGACCCCAAAGACGTTCCAGTCCATCAAGAACCAATGGCAGCGGGTGGGTGTTGACATCAGTGTAGGTTGTATGCGCTTATCCATCTCTCTAGATCAAGCAAGAATTCGAGACTGTGAAGGAGCTCAGAGGCCTATCGGGATTCAGCTGGGACGATGCAAAGAAAATGGTCACGGCCACAGACGAATGTATGGGAGGCGTATCTCGCGGTGAGTCAAACGTCTTCTGATTTCGAATTGAACTATATGCCATACAGCCTGAGAGCCACAAGAAAGCGAGGCCATTCCGCAACAAGAAGCGGTGCCCGTTATATGACAACATCATGGAACTTGTCGATGGCACCCGGGCCACGGGTGCAAACACAGTTCGATTCAGTCAGACCCCCGGGAGTTCACGCGCATGAGGTCCTTCAGTTCCCATTGACCCAGTGCTCCTTGACCAATCCAAGGGCAAGAACAGGTCAGATGTAGAAGTGGGTGCTCCACTCTCTTGATGCGGTGTCACTGATGTTCTGACACCGAACCAGGCATTCACCCCGGGTCCAGAGCCCGGGGCCTCCTTCATCAGCAATCCCTGGGTTGCGCAAAAAATCCTTGTAGAGACTGTAGAGACAGTAGAGACGCTAGATGGTTGTAGAGACTGTAATTATTTTGTAGTAGGCTGGTAGAGACTGGGTAGCAAACCAGGGAAATCCTAGTTGACATGGTAGAGACTTGGTAGAGGCTGTAGATGTTGTAGACACCATAGTTGCTGGTAGTAGATGGTAGAGACTTGGTAGCAAACCCTGGAATTTAAGCTACCAGATCAGCAATCCTTGGGCCTCTACCATAGTTCTACAGTAGTGCTCATAGAGGCCATAGTGACCCATAGGTGGTAGTAGCAACATTTATGTCCTGCCATAGTTCTACTGTAGTTCTACCATATCCAGGCCTACTACCATAGTGCTACTGTACCCAGGCCTACTACTGTAGTGCTACTGTACCCAGGCCTACTACTGTAGTGCTCCTGTACCCAGGCCTGCTACTGTAGTGCTACTAAAGTGATTAAGTGCAGTGGTGAACTTATGTGTGTATGGAACACGAGTATGTGGGAGTCTGGAGTAGAGCTTATGCTCCTATCTCCATAGTTTCTCTGTATTTTCTAGATTACTCTACGGTAACTTAATGATTATCTAATAGCTTGGTCTATCCTCGGATTGCCCTTTCCGGGCTGTATCCCAACACTCCCCCTCAAGCAGAGGGTAGACTATATTATTATAGAGCGCTTGGTGGAAGGAACGCAATGGGTGCATCAAAAAACCTTCTGGTAGAAGGAAAAAGCTACCATCGTATGTGATTTCCTTCTCTACCTTTGCACAAATTATTTGCGCCTTAATTTGCGCATTTATATTTCCGTTTTTAGCATGATTGCCTTTGGCTCGGGAAACTCGGCATTGGCATTGGGCCATTTCCGAATTTGCGCCTGAATTTGCGCCCATGGCTGCATGCTCCCCTTGTCTCTCCTTTGTTAACTCCCCCTCGTGCAGCACATCAGGCGTGATGAGGGTACTCGGAGGACAGTTTCGGAGGTATGTAATTTTTCTTTTGCTGCGTTTAGTTCGCAGATATAACCAGTATTTTACTTGGGACAGCTTGCACGCCATCATTCTGGACTGAATGTGTCGCCCGCATTCATCGTCTCAGTCTTTGCGCCTTTGCGCGCCTCTTCGATTTATTTTTGCTGGACCATTACCCATTTCTCTGTACTGACACATTTCTACTACTTGTGTCGTGTATCCCCTTTGTCGTTGTTCTCCATGTGCGCACATGTGACATATCGTCTTTGGGATCCTAAGGTGGAAATGGTATATTTATTTATCCTCCCTTTTTGTTTTATCTTACTTTACTGTGCCCGTTTTGAGCTGTCACAATGCCCAGTATCGCCTTTGTCATCGGCTTTGCCGTTTGCTCTGACCTTTGCGTCCATTGGCTGTGCGCTCTGTAGTTTACGGGTATGTATTTTTCTCTTTAAGCTGTCGTGCCTGGTGTTGCGTTTGTCGTTCTTTTGACCTTTGTGTCTTTCTTCCGACTTTTGCGGCCAGGGTAACGCGCCCCCCTTTCGATCTCCCCCTCACACGGTACATCAGGTGCGACCACGATGTCCTCTGGAAGGGTGTCTAGGGTCAGAGAGTTTATGGAGGTAGGTCCTTTATTTTTATTTTTATTTTGCGGCTAGTGATTTACAGGCCCGGCCCGAAAGCCGGAAGCCAGCCAAAGCCAGCCGCAAAATGCCGTTCCCACGGACGCCGCCAGCTTGGCTTTTGATGGCCCACGTCTCAAGCTTCGATTTTCACAGGACGGCGGTCCGGCCCGCAGCTCTGGCTCCGCTCTGGCTCCTCTCGGGCCTGATCATCGTTGCGATGATGAACCATGGGTGTATTGTCGTCGCCAAGTCGTCGCGCAGATCGCAAACTTGGACGCGAGGTCCAACGACTGGATTCGCGCTGCGACTCGCATTTTGATCTGCACAGATGTCTTTAGGTTTAAATACAGTCCATTTCTTTCTTTTTTTTTCCCCAACACCATGAGTGCTCGACCCTCCCGCACAATTTACCCCTCCGCTAAGTTGACTGCAGACAATGCGGGTGAGTTGGAGCTCACCTTGCATCGCCGCGCGGTTGCATCTGCTGCGTCCGTTGTTCAACATCGACCACCCGATTCGCCGGCGTCAACCACTGTCAAGCCCACGCCGCCAAACTCGGACAACGCCCCAGCACCTTCGCTTACGCCATCCGACTTGGCGCCAGCTCGAACCTCATGTAAGCGACCTCACGATGTGGCAGTAGTGATTTCCGGGCCTGGCTTGGCCTGGCTTTAGGGGCTTGGGCTTGGCTTTAGGGGGCTTAGGCTTAGAAAAATGCTGAGCCAGGCCCTAGGCCAAAACTCAGGCCTGGCTTGGGCTTGGCCTGGCTCAGGCCAAGGCTTTTCGTCAAAGAGTTGTACAATTGATTTGTAGTCAAAGTAACACAAAAAAGGAAAAAAAAGTGGAAATAATTTAGTTAGACTCATTGTCAGCCATCTCTGTGTCATCACCCTCATCCAATAACATTTTATCCCTGCACGCTCCATATTATTGGGATCAAGCAACTTTGTAGTAGGTGCCAGATTTTGACAAAGGTGCCTGTTGACATGTACATCGCCACTGCCGTTGTCAAGGATTCGTCCTGTCATCTTTGTGGGTAGGGTGTAAACACAGTTGTTGCATAAATCCATGGACTGTGATATTTTTTAGTAAAGTCACATTGGCCAGTGAACCACGATACAGAGAACAATACAAGGATACACCAAGGTCCACAGATTAGGGACCACCACCGACAACCCCATGTTTCTTGAGCATTACTTGTGCCCATACCTGCCAAAACCCAGAACTGGGTATGAGTTTTGGTGGGTACAGGCATAAGTGCTGGCAGGGTTGAGGGTATGTCAGTGGAAACCGATGGGCACATGTACACATGTTGAGGGGTTTGAAGATACATGCTGAACTTTGAGGGCATGTTGTAGAAGGTGATGGTGATGACAAATGCACTGAGCTTGGTTATCATTATCCCTACAGTACTACCACTGGCAAGGTCGGCACAGCAGGCTGTGTCACTGGACGTGCAAGAGCGTAGTGCCATGTCTCAGTATTATGGAGCACAAAGCGTGTCAGTAGGTGACATAGGAATGATAGTATGAGATGTAGGGGACGTACCACTGCCCCAGATGCATTGGCTCAAGCTGGTTGAGTGTGGCATTGCAGTGTCCTCAGGTACGCAAATGGAATGAGTTGAACGACCAGGCTCTGCAGGAACATTGCCATCTGCACCATCTGCATCTGCACCTGCATCGCCTGGTGGAGCTCTGGCAGGTCCGGCAGCACACTTTTGCCCATGCAACGGATGAGGTGGATGATGAGGTCGCTGATCACGGTTTACCACCCAACACGTCTTGGTTCTGCAGCAGGTGGGTGATGACCGTAAATACATGCAGTGTGTCAGGGTGTGATTACATAACCACATATGCTCAGTTAGTACTATGACTCATGATCAGGACACCTAACTAGGACTGTTCTTACTTAAACTGTAGTAGCCCAAGTATCTTTGAAAATTTCAATACTCTGGCAAGAGCCCTGGGCTTGTGGGCTTGGCCTGGGCTTTCAATATCTGAGGCCAGGCCAAAATCTTTGGCTTGACCAGGGCTTTGGCCTGGCTTGGCTTGGCCTTTTGGGGCCTGGCTGGGCTGGGCTTCAGGCTTGAGGCCAAGCCAAGCGGATCACTATGTGGCAGTCAACAAGCCACCCTCCGTACCGACCCTCAACGATGATCGCGATGGCGTTCTCAACTCGAAGAAGGCGAAGACCCAAGCGAGGCCTGACACTGATACTGATACAGGGATGCACTCTGACGTCGAGGTCATGGACATCGACGACGTTGACGACCCACGCGATGAAACTCTCAACAAGATGGACCCGACTGCCGATATCAAGGCATTCTTCACGGCCCTCCCTCGTGTGCCCGGACAAGCCAAACAACGCATGAGCTGTAATCTGTGCGCGTGAGTACCCTCCCTTTTTCCTCGCCCGTGGTTTCCTATCACGTGGGTCTTTTTTTGCTTGTCATGCCGGAGTCCAAGGTGGTCAAAGTACCCTCGAGCGTAGTCCGTCGAGGCGCACAAGCCGGTTGGTGTACCCTGCACGAGTTCGTCGGCTCGCGCGAGAGCGAGGTTGTTCGCATACTCCCCGAGCGCGTCGCTGTCACCGCTGCGTGCGCAGCACGCATCTTTGCGCTCTCGCCTCCATCGCACTCTCATGTTCATTTACTGATCATATCCACGCGCACAGGCAAGGTCTTGGCTGTGTCAAGCAAGACAAGATATTGACCAATGAGCACACAACCCTTCGTCGGCATGCTGCGTCGTTGCATTCGGTAAGTCTGATCGGATCTATGATTTCTTGGGTCTTAACTGTGTATTATCTCCTTAGGGACGCTACAGAAAGTGGTGCGAAGAAAATAAGTTCGATTCAATGTTACCCGACGACACAAAACAACGCAGGCAAGCTGCCATCGACAAGAATGTCAAAACACTCCAATCAGCCCTCACCGACCATTTCAAGCCTGAGAACGCGGCCGAGAAACCGATTGCGTACAGTGAAAAAGTGTTCGCATGTGTCGCAATCGAGTGGCTTGTTGATGCAGACCTTGTAAGCCTTTCTTTATCTCACTCGTCTAAACACTGGGCTGAATTGTTGGCACCATTTCAGCCGCTTCAAGTATTCAACAGACCGTCCTTCAAGAGGATGATCGACCTTGCCGCCCGTGCAAACCATGGCGTCAAGCTGCCTTCGCCAGGGCAAACACGGGGACGCGTTATCAAAATGTTTAAGCAACAGATGTTCCTCTTGAAGGAACGGCTTAATGTAAGTTCAATCTTCCTCTTCCCTTCATTCTTTGCGCTAATTCTCACTCACTAGAGCCCCACCGTGAGCGGTGAAATAAGCTTGACATGTGACGCGTGGCAGGCCGACAACACTGACGGATATTTTGCAGTCACTGGCCACTGGATTGAGGAGCGTAGTCTTGGGGAGTGGACGGAGGAGCACGCATTGCTCGGCTTCACCCAACTTAACACAGCACACAACGGCACAAGGCTCGGACAAGCCCTTTACAAGGTTTGCAACCGCCTTGGTGTCGTCCACAAGGTAAGTGTTTGTACATTCCGACAGGTGTCTACTGACTTGTTAACTGTTTACAGGTCGGACACATTACATGCGACAACGCGAAGAACAACACGACAATGATCCAAGAGTTCGCCCGGTGTTACGACCTCAAGACTGGATTAACGTTCGACATTAAGCGTCGTTACATCAGGTATGTCTCAAATTCCCGATGGTCCTTTGGTGTTCAGACTAAATGGTGTTCAGACTAATTTATTTATCCGTACAGATGTTTGGCGCATATCATCAATTTGGCCACCCAAGCGGTCATATCTACGCACAGCAAATCAAAGTATTATTCCAGAGATCCCGAAGACGACGACCTCCCTGTGGACTTAGGGGCCATTGAGCGTGATGAGATTGGCATTATCCGGGCCATCTGCGTCAAGGTATGTGATTCTTTTGTACGCCACCCTCTATATCTGACATAGTATGGACTAGGCACGCTCCTCCGCACAACGAAAAGAACTCTTCAAGGCCGTTCAAGAGCGTGGCAGCATACGCCCCTGTCAGCTGCTGCTCGACATGAAAGTTCGCTGGAGTTCAACCTATGTAATGCTCACTCGTGCCGAGTCTCGGCGCCAGGTAAGCTCTGCCTGTCTCTTTTTATCTCAAGTCTAACTCATACTCATACTATCTTGCAGGCTGTTGACGAGTTTGTTTGTGAACTCAGACTCAAGGAAACAGTCGCTGAGAAGCGGTGCAAGCTTAGCAAGCTTGCCTTGGATGAGGAAGAGTGGACGCGCGTGCGCCTCTTCTGTAATGTTCTGCAGGTACGTACTGTACTTATTTGTCATTCGGAATCATACTAACACTACTCCTTTAGCATGCGGACAACGCGCAACATGCCTTTTCAACCTCCTCAAGGCCAACACTTCACAACGCGCTTCCGGCATTGGAGAAGTTGTATGCGGAATGGGAGAAAGCTTCAAAGAAGCCACGCTACGACGTCTTCACACCAGCGCTCACTGCTGGCATGGGGAAGCTCGACGAGTACTACAAGCGCTCAGCAACTTCTGATGCGCATCTTATGGCCATGGGTGAGTTCCAATCCTCAAATGACTTCAATATCTGGTGACAGCTTTATTGTAGTACTCGATCCTTCCTCAAAAATGAACCACTTCAAGAAACACTGGGATCCAGACCTTCTTTCGGAGGTGGAGGACGTTATTCAGACACGCGTATGTATATTTCCTTCTTTGTAGTCTATTGCGAGGTATTGACATGTCATCTAGTTCATACAGCGGTACAATGACCTCCCCACGACCACTTCTGCCCGCACCCACAAACCACGACCATCCAACAAGACTGGCCGCTTAAACATTGATGACACCGACAGTGAAAGCGATGAGGACAGCGAAGCCACTGACCCCAATAGGCCATGGCTCAATGAGTGGACCGCTTACCTCAACTCGAATGATGTCGTTCCCGAAGGGGTGGGAATGGTGCATTGGTGGGGGGTATGTGACCGTTCATCTAGTTCAAGGGTTTGGCTTTATACTAACTCTTCCTGTAGATCCATGGCCAACACTACCCGACTTGGAGATCCCTTGCGCGTGATTACCTCGCCATCATGGCATCTTCGGTATCGAGTGAGAGCGCATTCTCGGCTGCAGGGATCACAATCAGCAAGCGTCGCAATCGACTTCAAGGCGATATCGTTGAGGCGCTCCAGTGCTTGAAGTGCTTCATCCATCAAGACCTTTTATTCTGTGATGTCATCAGTGCCGCACAAGAGGAAGAACATCAAGACTTGGCCGATCAAGAGCCAGCCAACCAAGAAGCTGAGTCCGACGAGGTTGTCCACGATGGAGAGGGATGGAGTTGGGATGAATTGGTTGAGGGCTATGAGGATGAGGAGGAAACACGCGCGTTGATACTACTGACTGCTTCTTGATGTTCATTATTTACAAAATGTTGTATCCAAGTTGTGAAGCCGTGGCTCCTAAGCCAGGCCAGCCTGAGCCGAGGGGTCAGCCCTGGTATCGGATTGTGGGAAGCCTGAGCCCCCCAAAGCTGGGCCAAAGCCGGGGCATTGAGGCCGAGCCGGGCCTGTAAATCACTATTTGCGGCCTTGGTCCGCCTCTATTGGTACTGACAGTTTTATTCCCCGTTTTAACAGAGCTTTTCAAGTATATTACCGTCTCCTTTTATGAGGTATTTTTTCCTCTACACCATCGGGTCTGGCTTCGCCTTTGCCAGTGTGTGGGAGAACTACATTGGGTCAGTTTACTTTGGCTACCGCCCAGTGCGCTGTCACACTTTATTCTTCTTCCTCTACGCGATCGGGGCTGACTGTGTCACCGCCCGTGCGCGGGAAAAGAAGTCATGTGAACGCTATCGGGTCGGGTTATCGCCGCCCGTGCGTTTATTCGGCTCTTTGGCTCGATGATAGGTGCGTCATATCATGTTCACGGATATCCGTGATAACCTCATGTAATGGCATGTGTGTAACGCCGCCACTGGCGTGAGTCCGACTTGGATCGTAAGAGGGCGTTAACGACTTAGCGAATTTCGGCGACTTGATTGATAGTCACGTGACACGAATACACGCTCGAGGTGCACGTGAACGTAAGGGGCACTAGGGCGAGGTTCCACTAGGCGTATGACGACTTGCTCTACCAGAGACAAGTGAACGAGGTAAACAGGCACACAAGAGGAGGAACAGAAGCGGATGCGTGATGGCTATGAAGGAAGACCAGAATGGGGACTTCTGGTCTTTGATGCGTACTTATACATGTTATGAGGCAGCTTTAAAGCTCCTCCGAATCGAGGCGACTAGTAGCGTAAGTAGCTCGAACCCTACTACGGCTACTACTAGGAATGAGTCAGAGTACCACCACAAACATGTGATACCCCGGCTGACTGATACGAAGTCCGTGACTAATTACTACTTACTAAGGGAGTCACCACCGTATAGTAAGCGTTCAGCAAGTCCGATCGTGACATGTGTAGCCACTGGCATTCCCTTTTGTCGACCGCATATGCTGGGACATGAGGGGGTTGTCCTCCTCCTCCCCAGCCGTTCACGTTTGCGGCCCCACGCCTCTTGCCACGCCTCGATATCGGGTGTTGTAGGTCCTGCAGTATTCTCTGGTAAGCCTCATTATTTTATTATGACTCACTTTTCATTTTCATTAAACAGTCTCGTCTTGTGACTTTTGATCTATTATAGTGATGGTAGGTTCGGTTCTGAACTCGGTTCGAACCTGAACGGACCAGGTCCGAACCCCAATTTCAGGTTCAGGTTCGCTGTTGACCTGAACCGAACCATTGGTTCGGTTCAGGGTTCAGCAAATTCCTGAAACTGGAGAACCGGTTCTGAACCGGTTCTGAACCAATGAACCATTGAAAAATATACAAAAATTTAGGCACTTAACCCAAATCAAAAGTGTTCTATTTAGTGAATGGCATGAGTTTATGTACCTGTGTGGGTTCAGCCCGGGGGTTCGGGTGGGTACGGGTACTGTACGGGTACCGAATTTGTGACCCTCGCGAAACCCGTACCGTCCATGGGTCACGCTCAGTAAAAAGGGAAGTCGCAAGAAAGTCGCTAAAATAGGACGTCGGTCAGTCAAAGTCGAACCACTAGTCAAGATTTTTGCACAAGTCAGGAAAAGTCAACCAAAGTCATTTGAAATTTGGAGAAAAAAACCAAGATATTATTTTGAGGACATGAGATGGTCAGTCAAAGTCAATACCAGTCAGGTAAAGTCTATTGAACTTAGGGAATAAATTAAGGAAAAAACGCGAACACCAGGGTGGGTGTGGGGTGGGATGGGGATGGGGAACATGGGGGGTGGGTGTGGGTGGGATGGGGATGGGAACATGGGGGTGGGTGTGGGTGGGATGGGGGATGGGGAGCATGGGGGTGGGTGGGATGGGGATGGGGAATATGGGGGTGGGTGGGATGGGGATGGGAAACATGGGGATGGGGATGGGAAACATGGGGATGAGGAAACATGGGGGTGGGGGTGGGGGTGGGGGTGTGGAATGTGGGTGCTTGGTGTTGGTGTGGGATGATGATAGGGAAGCATTGCCTCTGCTAGCTATACCCTGCATTGGCTGCTTCTGGTGCTCCACATTCATTGCCATTTGAAGGAGGGTGTTTTACACCATGTGCCACAGAGCCCCTAGCTCTGTCTTCTTTCCTGATGATGTTTCAGAACAACAAGAATGGCCATGCTATTATTGCTCACATAGGTGCACATTTGCCATATAAGACAAGTGGAGAACATGAGAAGCCCTAAGCACCTTGACTTGTTTCTCCCTGTAGATTGTCATCCCACCAGATCTGTTAACAGGGCCAGCATCACCTCTGCTAGGTATACTCTACATTGGCTGCTTCTGGTGCTCCACATTCATTGCCATTTGAAAGAGGGTGTTCTACACCATGTGCCAGAGAGCCCCCAACTCTGTCTTCTTTCCTGATGATGTTTCCAAACAACAAGAATGGCCATGCTATTGCTCACATAGGTGTACATTTGCCATATGAGACAAGTTCAGAATATGAGAAGACCTAAGCACCTTGACTTGTTTCACCCTGTAGATTGTCATCCCACCAGATCTGTTAACAGGGCCAGCATCGCCTCTGCTAGTTATACTCTACATTGGCTGCTTCTGGTGCTCGACATTCATTGCCATTTGAAGGAGGGTGTTCCACACCATGTGCCAGAGAGCCCCCAACTCTGTCTTCTTTTCTGATGATGTTTCCGAACAGCAAGATTGGCCATGCTATTGCTCACATAGGTGCACATTGCCATATGAGACAAGTGGAGAATATGAGAAGACCTAAGCACCTTGACTTGTTTCTCCCTGTAGATTGTCATCCCACCAGATCTGTTAACAGGGCCAGCATCGCCTCTGCTAGTTATACTCTACATTGGCTGCTTCTGGTGCTCCACCTTCATTGCCTTTTGAAGGAGGGTGTTCTACACCATGTGCCAGAGAGCCCCCAACTCTGTCTTCTTTCCTGATGATGTTTCCAAACAACAAGAATGGCCATGCTATTGCTCACATAGGTGTACATTTGCCATATGAGACAAGTTGAGAACATGAGAAGACCTAAGCACTATGACTTGTTTCACCCTGTAGATTGTCATCCCACCAGATCTGTTAACAAGGCCAGCATCGCCTCTGCTAGTTATACTCTGAACTGGCTGCTTCTGGTGCTCTACATTCATTGCTATTTGAGGGAGGGAGTTTCACACCATGTTCCAGAGAGCCCCCAACTCTGTCTTCTTTTCCTGACAATCTCTCAGAACAATATAAGAGTCAACCTGGTGTTCTCTTATGCAGCACAATACCATTGTCATTTAATCCCTTCCCTCTCCTATGCTTCAAATATTCATGGAAAGAAGCCTATCATTGTAGACATTTTTCAATCTCTTTATACATCAATCACAAGTACAAGCCATCTATCTTACTACTTTATTACTCATCTTGCTCTTCAATACCATCCTCACTAGAGCTAAGCATATCTAATCCTGGGTGCTTTCTCAGGATATGAACCTTTGACCCCCATGCCCAAATACCAACCAGTGTAATAAGGCTAGATGTTTTTAACACCATGCAGTCTTTTGACCACTCTCCACACCATCTCCCTAGTACATTCCTCATCCCTTCTAGCTCATGATAGACCACCAGACTATAGCCATAGTCTTGCAAAAGATAAAATGCCAATGCCTCTCCAAAGATAGGCCCATCCTCTCCTTGAGCCTCAAAATGTCTAGATGACCTTGAGGCTTCACCTCCCTTCTCAGAGATTCTGCTCCTCAAAGTGACATCTCCTGGAATTTTGCACTTTCCCCATCTTTGAATTATGAGGTCCATATCCAGAGTGACTTCAAGAAAATCACAAATGGCAGCAAGGTGATCATAATGTTCTGAGGGCTCTTCTATCTCAGTCTTTTTGATTGGCAGTGACTGAAACAGGTGTTCTGTTTTCCTCCCTTCTTTAGGGGGAACAGCCAGGAATGGATACTGCAAGGTCAACACCTTGGTGCTTGCCCTTTCATATAGAATTGTGGCTATATTGGCAAAGGGTGCCTTCTTGGATCTGACTTTGTGACCAATCTCTCCAATTGCCCTCTCAACTGTAGCTTGAGAACCAAATCTGATTGAGCCATTCCAGAAAATATGGTGTGGGACATGGATTAATTGCCAGATGCACAGTCTGCATCTTGAGACCTTGACTGGGTCATCCCCAACATAAAGCCTCTCAAATCCTTGGAGGAAGGACTTGATTAGATTTTGTAAGGATGCTAGGTCTTCATCAGACTTTGGTGAATGAGACATTGCAGCTTCAACAATGTCCACAAATTGTGCAAAGTTCCTCAACACATCTCTATCAAATCCCAGCTCCCATGCCATTGGAATGATATACCAATGAAGGAGGGCCATCCATTCATAGACTTTGTACTGGCTTTGGCGCTTTTTATATGGGTTCCTAATTGGCCCACAGAGAGATGAAGGAAGGGTCTGTACTGCCTTTTCAACCTGTGCACCAAGTTCTGAAGCTATGTCTTTATCCATGTGTATCTTCTCATCAATGGAACTGTGTGTCACCCACAAATCCCAGATGTGCACCATGCAGTTTTCATAGAATAAATGGAAGGGGTCCAGTGGGAAGAATGATGGATGTGAA
Organism: Lactarius hengduanensis; assembly: GCA_021525025.1. Classification (NCBI taxonomy): domain Eukaryota; kingdom Fungi; phylum Basidiomycota; class Agaricomycetes; order Russulales; family Russulaceae; genus Lactarius; species Lactarius hengduanensis. The sequence continues at coordinate 15,390 of JAKELI010000078.1, read as the reverse complement.
AATGTAGGACTGGCTGCACATATTGTTAGTGATGTCAGGTCCAGTTGCCTAAACCGGAAAAAATCCGCAACCCGACCGGACCGCAACCGGAAACAACCGGACTTTCGGTTGCGGTTGGGGCCCGGCACAGAAATGTGCGGTTGCGGTCGCTGCGATTACGTCGCGTTCTCCAACCGGTTGCGACCGACTACAACCGGTTGCAACCGTTTTTGCGTGGACTTATTTCCGTGGTATTTTCCTTGGTATTCAAAGTGGTACAGTACTATAGAAAAGAACAATACTATTGTAGAATACAACAAGTACTAGTACTATAACACAACTATACTATAGAGCCTGTCGTCCCTGCCCCCCGCCGACATTGCGTCACCACCGTTGTCTGCCGCGTCGTCTTGAGTCGTTGTCGTCGCTGTTGAACGGCTGTTGCGGGTTGTGGGCTTGCGGCCGTTCGATGTTGCCTTGCGGGTGCCGATGTCGTCGTCGTTGTCGGTGTCGAGTGGGACGCTCCATCGTTGTCGCTCCGGCCGCTGGTGTCATAGCGGATGCCGTCGGAGTCGCGTTTGGGGCAGACACATTGGACTTGCGTTGTCGGCGGACTTGCGTTGGCGGGACGGCGCCTGTGGTTGGTAGGTCGACTCGGGGCCGTGCTTCGTTTTGACACTGTCGCGGTTAGCGTGGCGTTGGCGGGGTTGCTGTTTGCACTGTCGTAGTTGGGTGTACGCCGAGATGAGGCTGAGTCACGCACGTCACGGGTCCCTACAGTAAAGTGTGCATTTCCCAATTTGTGCTCGGCCCGAGTGATCACCGCAATTTGCCAGTGGCAAATTGTTCGCGGTCTGAATTCCTTGCTTACTGAATCACAGCAACAACAACGCAGCAACGCACCTCAAGCTGTACGCACCACCAACCGCCCCCAATCCGGTTGCGTCGCCCGGGCCTCAAACGACGACGACGACGACGACGACGCAAGGCAGCAACATCGTTTCAACCACGACGGTCCATGTCCGACTCGACAACGGCGACAATGAGGTGAAGACCAAGGGACCTCGAACGACAACAACAACGACAGCGACAGCGACAACGACGACAGCGACGACGACAACGACAACGCAAGTCACACAGACGACGCAACATACGGCCATGTAGGGAGTCTGGGGACACGACGACAGCGGGGCGGCGGGCTATGCGTACTGTACGAACGACTCGGATAGATTACAATGTAGTTATCTAGTAGTACCATAGTAATAACCCACGGTATAGGGCGTTGTCCCTGTACCGTGGTGTTGAGGCGTACACCGCGTCTGACCCACCCGCGCGTCCGAGTCCCGCGTCGCTCCCTATCGGCGGCGGTCCACGCCGGTTGGAACCGGTTCCAACCGACGACAACCGGTCGCACAACCGACAAAACCGGTCGGTCGCGGTCACGGTTGCCGGTTGTGCAATGGCCGGAAAAAGACCAACCGGTTACGGTTCCGGTTGTGGCCAAAACGGGCTTACAACCGGACCCGACCGGACCTGACATCACTACATATTGTCAGGCGAGAAATTCCTGTCTCCTTTACAATCCTCTGGTGCTCTGCTTGGGTTCTTGCAGACTCAAGCCTTTCAATAGTCTGCCAATAATGCCTTTGGCCTCGCATGGGTAAGTTGTTGAGAGGGTAGTCGGTCTAACCGGCTAAGTCCGAGATCCGGACGTTTCCAATCACGTGCAATAGCTTACACAGAATGTGTTATGTACTCGTCGGCCCTATCATATAGGGGTAGAGCTTCCTCACTGAGAACGCTCACCCCCTTGCTCATCCCATCCGGGGTTTTCCCATAAAATATATTTCTATAGGTTATGGGCCCTGGCCCCATAGCTTAAAACCTCAGGCCAGGACACTCTACAGCTTAAACTATACATATCCTATTTCCTGCGCGAAAACGACATCTACCCCTGAACTATGCCTCCTTATCGATTCCCAAGTGAAGAAGGCGACTATTCGTCTGAGGAAGAAGAACTGTACCTTACTGTGGCTAGGCCCCCTGATTCCCAAGTGACCCGCGTGATAGTGCCACTGACCGATGACAACTGGACGGATTGGCGTCTAAGGATGTGGAGGATGCTCCGCACCTGTCACGTACTCGCGTACGTCGACAACACGCTTCCTCGTCCAGCTGGCCCTCGGAATGCGGCGGTCTGGGACGACAATGACAGCTACGCTCAGACCTTTAATCACGAATAACATAACGGAGCCACAGATGGTCCATACAGCATCGTTGCGAAACAGCGTTGCAGATTTGGGAGAATCTTGAGGCTGTGCATCAGACAAAAGGTTTAAACACTTATTTCAATATTCTCCTCACCATGAACCGCACCACTTCCGATGAGACCACTAATGTTGTAGACCTACTTAACCAGCTCAAAAGCCAATGGGAACGCCTCATCCAGGTGTGCGCAGGGCGCATGCCGTATAACAATGACCACTTCAAAATCCTCATCGCGCAAACGCTCCCACGTTTGTGGGATACATTTACGTTCCAATATGTTGGTGGGGAATTTGGAGAGGTTGAGACGGACCCAAAGAAGCTGGTGAGCTCGCAAAAATTTATTGGTATCATCAAGGAGGAATATGCGCGGCGGCAAACGCGTCTCGCGACCACCGACAGCGTTAACCAAGTCACCGGGGGCAAGACTGCTCTTACTCAGCGCATAGGAGATTCCTGCGACACTTCGGTCCGGAAGTTCCAAGGGAGCATCCAGCCGACGCGGGAAGAGAAAGAAGAAACACTGCACAAACTGTGATAAAGATAACCACAACACCGCCAATTGTCGCTTCTTGGGGAAACCCAAGTGTACATTGTGCGGTAAGTTCTCCCATGCACAAGAAAGCTGTTGGAAGAAGAGGAAAACAGGCGACGGCGAAGGCGACGGCAAAACCAAAATTGAGACAGTGAATTCCGTGGCTTATGCGGGGCAAGTCGCGCTTGCAGTTACGGAGCAGGAGGGCGTATCAGAGTATATTGGTGAGTACTGAAAACTTCGAAAGCTACGACCCTAGTGATGTTACAGCAATCGATGAACGCCTTATCTGGTACGACTGGCTTGCCGACAGCGCGACGACTTCCCATGTCGCTGAACGACTGTGCTGCGTTCGTGAAATACGAACCGCTTGAGGATGCTAATGTGGTAGGCGTCGGCAGGCACCAAAGTCCCTATAAAAGGGCGGGGATCGGTCGATCTCGACTCGCGAGTAAACGGTAAAACTTACCTTTTGCGACTTGAGAACGTCCTACATATCCCGTCCAACAAAAACAATTTACTATCCTTGGGACGTTGGGATCGTACCGGCGGTACCGGCGCATTCAATCACGGAGAACTCACTCTCACCACCAAGGGTGGTACGCCGATCGCTACCGGGCGTTTAGCAGGTAATAACCTGTATAAGATGGATGTTAACGTTACCGTCCGCCCTGGAAACACAGTCGAACGCCAATACTTCCGCCACTTTCACAGCTTCCGAATCACTCCCGAGCTGGGAAACCTGGCACAGGAGATTCGGCCATGTTAGTTACACCGGGTTACAGAGACTCTTGGACGACGAACTTGTTGAAGGCTTCCGCGTGGACGCGCAGACTGCCTAAACCCGATTGCGTCGCGTGTACCGAAGCAAAGCTAGCGGAAGAAGCCTACAATGAGAAATCAGTTCGAGAGACTGCGCCTGGCGAACTTACCCACATGGACTTATGGGGGAAATATGACAAGGCTTCCATCAACGGAAACCAGTATTTTCTTCTCTTCGTCGACGATGCGTCGCGATACATGACTGTACGCTTCCTGAAAGGGAAGGATCAAGCGGCTACAAGGAGTTAAAGACTACCTGACGTACCTCGGGGCCAATGGGAAACCTCCGCGTGCGACTCGCACGGACAGGGGGAAAGAGTTTATCAACGAGCCCTTGAGGACGTGGTGCCGTGAGCGTGGTATAGATAATCAAATGACCGCACCCTACTCACCTGCCCAAAACGGCATAGCCGAACGCGCAAACCGCACGCTGGTAGAGCTCGCCCGTGCGATGTTACGCGGACAAGAGATGCCCGAATTCTTGTGGGAGTATGCTGTCTCCCATGCAGCGTACATCCGAAATCGTTCCTATACGAGAGCCCTCGAGGGGGCAACTCCTGTATCAGGTATGGTTCGGAAAGAGACCAATCGTCACTCACCTCAGAGAATTCGGTGCACCAGTATGGGTGCTCCTACAAGGGCAAGCCACGCAGCGAAAGATGTTACCGAAGTCGCAGCGAAAAGCCTATGTAGGATATGAAGACGGGCCACAGGCCGTTCAGTACTATAACAGCGGAAACGCGTAAAGTACTCACTTCTCGTAACTACCGTTTTCTCGAGTTGACCCAAGAAGCCTCTCCTCCAGAGCCGATCGAACTGATCGCGCCGGACGCACAGCGTGAAGGGGAGCCGGGAAGACTTGAAGAACGAGACACCCTGTCCACCGGCGGCGTAACGGACGCACAGCCTACAGTTCCTGGGCAGAACATGGGCAGTGGAGCAAAGAGAAAGAGAGACGAAGAAGACTTACTAAATGAACCTCGCAAAACTCGTGGTATACGCGCAGACTACCGAAAACTAGATGATCCATTCTCTGACACTGATGAGGAGGACACGGTGAATGCTGCGCAAGGGATCGTGACGCTCGGTGATCCGAAGAGCCTCAAGGAGGCGAAGGAGTCACACGAGTGGCCCGAATGGGAGCGCGCGGTGCAAGCTGAGCTAAGTCAGCTTAGCCAAATGGGTACATGGATACTCACAGACGCACCTGCGGAGTCCATCCCTGATCGCGAACAAGTGGGTGTTCGCAAGGAAGTACAGCAAGGCCGGAAACCTGCTCAAATATAAGGCCCGTTTAGTAGCCAAAGGGTGTGCGCAGAGACCGGGATACGACTACACTGAGACGTACTCCCCGGTAGTAAGACTCGAAACTCTTCGAGCTATCCTCGCGCTGACAGCAATGGAGGACCTACACAACCAACAGATGGATGTGAAGGGGGCGTACCTAAACGGCGTCCTAAAAGAAAAGGTCTACATGCGTCAGCCTGAAGGTTACGAAGACGGTACTGACCGAGTTTGTCTACTCGTGAAGACCCTATATGGACTTAAACAGTCCGGGCGCGAGTGGAATCTAGAACTCGATGACAAGTTAACGAAGCATGGATTTACCTCGTTGAATGCAGATTCGTGTGCGTATGTCCGAAGGGGAGTCGATCTGCAAATCATTACCGTTTGGGTCGACGACCTTATGCTCTTCGCGTCGTCAGAAGGAGCGATGGAGAGTATAAAAGAGGACTTACGTTCAGAGTGGGAAGTTACGGATATGGGCGAACCGACAAAGATCGTCGGTATCGAAGTGACCCGCGATGCGACGTCGATCAAAATCACACAGCAGAAATATATTGAAGCCATCCTAGTGAAGGAGGGCATGGAACGTGCTAACTTCGTCGCAACGCCACTAGATCCTAACATACCACTCACCGCTAATCCCGATGGGAACGAGGGGAGCCGGAGCAATTCCTATGCGCGGTTGCTCGGCGAACTTCAGTTCCTCGCGAATGCCACAAGACCTGACATAGCCTATGCCGTGAACCGATTAGCTTCGTATATGGCGAATCCAAGTATGGAACATACCACTGCTCTGAAGAGAGTACTACGATATCTTGCGGGTACGAAGACGTTGGGAATCACTTATTCCAAGGGGAGGAATGAGATTACAAACTCAAACCTCTTCTACGGTTTTTCCGACGCCGCGTGGGCAAACACACGATTACAAATCGGTTGCAGGATATGTATTCTTGATGGGTGGCGGAGCGATTACCTGGATGTCGAAGAAGCAGTCAGTTACAGCGCAATCGTCCACCGAAGCCGAGTACATCGCCCTATCAGAGGCGGGACGCGAGGCCGCGTGGTTGAGAAACCTGTACGAGGAGCTCGGTTATGGTCAGCAATATCCTACGCTGATCAAGGAAGATAATACGAGTGCCGTGGCTATGGCAGAGAACCCAAAGTTCCATAGCAGGGTCAAGCACCTTGCAACAAAATGGCACCTGATCCGCGAGCTAGTGGCAGAGAAGATCGTCGCGATCGCTGGTTGCCGCGATCCCGATCAAACGGCTGACATATTAACCAAAGCCTTGGCCAGACCCAAGCACAAGAAACACGTCGCCGAGATGGGATTATCGTCGGCGTGAAGGGGAGTGTTGAGAGGGTAGTCGGTCTAACCGGCTAAGTCCGAGATCCGGACGTTTCCAATCACGTGCAATAGCTTACACAGAATGTGTTATGTACTCGTCGGCCCTATCATATAGGGGTAGAGCTTCCTCACTGAGAACGCTCACCCCCTTGCTCATCCCATCCGGGGTTTTCCCATAAAATATATTTCTATATAAGTTGTCCAGGTCAATAATATGGCGATCTGGATTATGTCTCTCCTTTTGAGGTGGAGAGACTGGATAGTACTGGGCCCTAGCACCTCTGTCCTTGGCAGGGCGGGCACCTTGTACCAAACTAAAGCGATCTCCATAAAGGGCTGAATGTCCTGCCATCCCACTCAACTTGGCAGATCCAAGCATGTCTCCTTTTACACCACAGAGATATGCTCTCAGAACAAAGTAGGATGAATCAACAGCATCCCATGTCCACATCCCCACACTTGCCATTGCCATCTCTTCAAAAAGGGGATATATGAAGGACTCTATGTTCCCAGGTGCTGTTGGGCCTGGGATTGCAAGTGGAATGATGACATTGTTTGCCCTGTAGCACATCTCTGGTGGGAGATTGAGCAGCACAACAATTAAGAGCCACATATTGGACTGCTTTTTCATGGTGAGCTGAGCACCATCTGTAGAGATTGACAAAGCAGTGTCCCTTCCATCATCAAACAGCCCCAATTTTGTGTGGTGGGAAATATGATTGTCAGAGTTGGCAAACTCTGACCTCTTTACACCAGCACCCCTTGCAAGCAAATCTAGTGTCCTCTTTAAGCATTCATCCCTATGGCGCATCTCATGGGATGTCTCTGCATTGGCATAGTATGCCTGAATGATGGGAGTGATGGGCATGTAGAGCATGGTTGCCCTTGGCTTTGGTTTGGCTGTAGAGCTCTGTTGTGGTTTGTAGCGCAGTTCATTACAGTCTTTGTATGAGCAAGTGGACTGAGAATGGGAGTCTCCAGTGTATGCCATGCAACTTTTAGGGCACATATCAATGAATGAGGGGTGTAGCCCAGTGAGGTCTTCAGCTAGCTTTCTGACCCTATAAAGGCTGAGGATTTCCTCCTCTGTGGCCCCTCCAAGTACTTGTGCATGGGCATTGTATGCTTTGACAGTGCCATTGGACCCTATCCATGCAAGGTAGTGCTGGAGGGATAATGTCTCTGCCCTGGATAGTGTGTGTTGCCATGGGGGATGAGGAGGACAAGGAGGGAGTGTATAATCCTTCAACAGCTGTTTCTGAAGCTGGATGATAATTTCTGGCAAATCACCACCACCACTACCACCAGAGGGTCTATATGAAGACTCATAAGGGGGAAAGTCCTCATCAGATCCTAAAAAGCCATCATTATCCCCCAGTTGGCTGGAACCAGAGCCAGATTCAGAGCCAGGGTCTGGAGTAGCATTTAAGGTCTCTTCTGGAATCCTAAAGATGACAGAGCTATCAACATCATAGTTTGATGTATTGTCTGGCTCTGTGCCCATAGGGCCTCCCTCCTGTGGGGTGTCTATGGTGGCATTAGAATAAAAACATAATAGGTTCACAATATATTACTCACAATTATCATCAACAATCATAGCATCATCATTGACCATCCCCCTCTCTGGATAAGGAGATCCAGGTTGCTTAGATGACTGGGACTCCTCAGCTAGGCTGGTAAGCAGGTCTGAGAGCTGCTGATGACAGCTCTGGACAAAGTCCACAGTGTTCTGAGGTGCATCAGAAGCTATCAGATTGTTTAGGTGCTTCAGGTTGTCCCTGAAGTGGAACCTAATAGTCCTCTTAGAAAGCTCCTTATTTGAGGTGCACTTATAGCATGGACAAATATATTTTAATATTGGGGCCATGGTTGTTGTAAGAAGATGTATATGTACTAGGTAGCACAGATGCTGATGGCCTGCAGATAACAAGCGAGGACGAGCGTCGGTAACCCACGGGCCCGCGCTGCCATTTTTTTGTCAGCGCAGAGCGAATGTTGACTTCGTGTTTTTTTCGTTCTCTCTACCTCACTCTCCGTCACCCATCCTCCACCCATCCTCCGTCTTCCATTACTTCCATCTTCCATCTCCCTTTTTCTCAATCATGTCGATTCTCTTTGATGACCAGGACGAGCCGTTGTTAAACCTCGATGACATGGACGACGAGGACGACGAACCGTTTCGGTCTTGCGCCCCGAGCGCGGCTTTCTCTGCAACCGCAAGTACGCGGTCTCTTGGAACGCCTTCTTCTCTGCTCTCTCAACCTTCGGGCCTCCCCATCCAATCCATCGCCCGGCTGACTCACGACGAGCTCACACACAACCCCGAGTTCGTCAAGTATGTCGACATGGTCAGCCACCTTCAAGAGCTCCTCAACTTGCGACGAAATCCCTCGACGACGACGAACTGTGAGTACCAGCCTTTTTCTTATTTTCTTTTTCCTGACCGTTTCCCTTTTTTTTAAATATATATATTAGCTACAACCGTTAGCTCGGCGACTACCTCGTCCCTGCGCCCAAGCGAGTCTGCTTCGCAGATTTCCTCTGGCGCTGCCAGCTTGCGACTCCCACTCCTTCCTCATCGACCGCTCGCCCGCCCGGATTGCTACCCGGAGTCTGTCGTCTGGACCACCAAGGATTGCAAGACCGATCCCGATGTCGGCGGCTCTGCCAGCAACTCGTCCCGACCCCCTATGCACCACGTGGTCCGACATGAAAATGGGAAGATGATCTCAGATCCGGAGTGGCAGTCGATCCGCCAAGCTGCGTTCACTGTCGCCCGCTCCCACTTGGACCCACTTCGGCGTGATCCCCGCGCCATTCCCGAGAAGATGCACAAGAAGACCTTCATGAAGGGCGCCTTTCTGAACGAGTGGCTTGACGCTGTCACAGCGCTCGAACGTTTGTGTCCTCTCCTCTCACTGTGCGCCGGGAATTGGAAGGGCGATATGGTCCTCGGTTCGGTGCTGAAATCCTGCCTCTGGGTCTCCCCTACTTCTCGACCCTCTACTCCTAGTCTCGTCTCATCATCCCGTCCCCCTCCGTCCAGCCAAGTCACCTCTTCTTCCCGCGCCGCGGCTTCTCGCCCCTCCACTCCCTCCAGTGTCGCCCCTCGCCGCCCCTCAGAGCTGTCCCCTCGTCGCGCCTCGTTCAAGTCCCCCCATCCTCGACCGCGTGCACCGGCACAGTCACCCCGGGAGCCAGAGTCGGCGAGCAAGGCCGGCTCCAAGGCCAAGCGTAGGCAGCGATCCAAGCCCGCCACGGCGAAACGGAAAGCGTTCCAAAGCCAACGAGGGTGCCAGTGGGACATCCGCGGCTTCCGATCCAGGTAAGTATCAGATATATTCGACGCGCCATTGGCTAATGAATTCATAGTTCAACGGTCTCCTTCCCCCCGCCCCGCCTTCATGTCGTTACTCCAACCTGACCCGGCCTCTCAGTCGGTAAGTTTCGACTTTAACCCTTACCACCGAACCACTGACATCCCATATTGCCGTTCACAGACCCCGAGTGCCGAAGCTGCCCCCTCCAAGACGCCGCGATCCAAGCAGGACCATGCCACGTCACGCGCCAAGGTTCCGTCGACACGGGCAGCCAAGGCCAGGGGCAATCGTGCCGCGGTGACCGACGACGACGACGACGACATGGCTACCAAGCCAGTGTCTGGGTCTCGTCCGGTGACCCCCGTCGAGGACCCCGGGTGCCAGAGCCCGTCATCTAAGGTAATGTACATTTTCATCGCTACTTTCTACAGTACTAATGTTTGTAGAACTCGAGCGAACCTGCCCCTTCGAAGACGACGCGCTCCAAGCAAGACCACGCTTCGTCATCTGTCAAGGCTCCATCGACACGGGCAGCCAAGGCCAAGAGCAATCGTTCCGCGGTGACCGACGGCGACGACGACGTGGCTGCCCAGCCAGTGTCTGGGTCTCGTCCGGTGACCCCCGTTGAGGACCCCGGGTGCCAGAGCCCAAGATGGGGTGCCCAAATCCAGGTCAGAATGGCGACTTCGTCATTCGAGGTAACGTACCAATTTCGTCGCTACTCCTTCTTTACTTCTAATGGTTCATTTTTTTGTAGAATTCGAGCGAACCTGCCCCCCCTCTCAAGACGACGCGTTCCAAGTCAGACCACGCTTCGTCATCTGTCAAGGCTCCATCGACACGGGCAGCCAAGGCCAAGGACAGCCGTTCCGCGACGGACGACGATGCGGCTGCCCAGTCACAGCCCAAGTCGCGTTTGGTGACCCCCGCTGAGGACCCCGGGCACGAGAGCCCTGATCAGGCCGGAATGGCGCCTTCATCGTCTGAGGTATGGTTTTGTCTCATCGCTATGCTGTCTGGATCTTCTAATGGTTCATTATTTGTAGCATTCGGATGACGACGACGAGTCGCACTCGCACCTCCAGGTTCTCTTGCGTGACGAGCTTAGACAGTGGGTCGATGAACACAAGATCGAGTCGCAGGGCAAGCGGCCGACAAGAATTGGTATGTCGCGCCCCCTCTCCCCCTTTCCTCTTCGGCCTGTTACTCACTCTGTTTTACAGACCTCATCAAGGCGATCACAGGAGCGGCAAAGTCGGAACAGCCCTCCAAGGAGGACATCGAGAGCATCGTTACTGAGGTAAGTCCCCGCTTCTTAAACTATTCGATTATACTAACTCTGCTCCAGCGCAAATCAAAGCGCAACACGAAGGCTGCATAGCAGCCACCTTTATATCTTTCACTCGCGCTCTAGGTACTGTCGGCGGTGGTGGCGTGTTTCAATTTTGAAAAAAATATATACATTTTTTGCTGTCGGAGAAACCTGGTCATATTGTGTGACTTTCCTTGACTTTGACTTTCAAAGTCAGTCTGCAGTCAAACAAAGTCGGTTTGTAGTCAATTGAATTAGCTGACTTTTGATTGACTCTTGTTTGACTAATAATTGACTTTCGAAGTCAATTATTAGTCGAACAAAGTCAGTTCATAGTCAATGCATTCTTTGCTTGATTTTTTGTGACTTTGGTTGACTTTGAATGACTATGACTGGTACTTGACTTCAATAGTCAGTCAAAAGTCGGACCTCAGTCAATAAAAAGTTGTTGACTTTTGTTGACCTCTTGTCGACTTTTTAATGACTGGAACTTGACTTCTGTAGTCAATTCAAAGTCAAAAGAAAAAGTCAATGAAAAGTCAATGACTTACATTGACTTTTCATTGACTTTTCATTGACTTTTTTGTTGACTGGAGCTTGACTTTGGTAGTCTATTCAAAGTCGAACAAAAAGTCATTGAAAAGTCAATGACTTACATTGACTTTTGTGTTGACTGGAGCTTGACTTTGGTAGTCGATTCAAAGTCGAACAAAAAGTCATTGAAAAGTCAATGACTTACATTGACTTTTCATTGACTTTTTTGTTGACTGGAGCTTGACTTCTGTAGTCGATTCAAAGTCGAACAAAAAGTCATTGAAAAGTCAATGACTTACATTGACTTTTCATTGACTTTTGTGTTGACTGGAGCTTGACTTCTGTAGTCGATTCAAAGTTGAACAAAAAGTCATTGAAAAGTCAATGACTTACATTGACTTTTCATTGACTTTTGTGTTGACTGGAGCTTGACTTCTGTAGTCAATTCAAAGTCGAACAAAAAGTCATTGAAAAGTCAATGACTTACATTGACTTTTCATTGACTTTTTTGTTGACTGGAGCTTGACTTTGGTAGTCGATTCAAAGTCGAACAAAAAGTCATTGAAAAGTCAATGACTTACATTGACTTTTCATTGACTTTTTTGTTGACTGGAGCTTGACTTTGGTAGTCGATTCAAAGTCGAACAAAAAGTCATTGAAAAGTCAATGACTTACATTGACTTTTCATTGACTTTTTTGTTGACTGGAGCTTGACTTTGGTAGTCGATTCAAAGTCGAACAAAAAGTCATTGAAAAGTCAATGACTTACATTGACTTTTGTGTTGACTGGAGCTTGACTTTGGTAGTCGATTCAAAGTCGAACAAAAAGTCATTGAAAAGTCAATGACTTACATTGACTTTTCATTGACTTTTTTGTTGACTGGAGCTTGACTTCTGTAGTCGATTCAAAGTCGAACAAAAAGTCATTGAAAAGTCAATGACTTACATTGACTTTTCATTGACTTTTGTGTTGACTGGAGCTTGACTTCTGTAGTCGATTCAAAGTTGAACAAAAAGTCATTGAAAAGTCAATGACTTACATTGACTTTTCATTGACTTTTGTGTTGACTGGAGCTTGACTTCTGTAGTCAATTCAAAGTCGAACAAAAAGTCATTGAAAAGTCAATGACTTACATTGACTTTTCATTGACTTTTTTGTTGACTGGAGCTTGACTTTGGTAGTCGATTCAAAGTCGAACAAAAAGTCATTGAAAAGTCAATGACTTACATTGACTTTTCATTGACTTTTTTGTTGACTGGAGCTTGACTTTGGTAGTCGATTCAAAGTCGAACAAAAAGTCATTGAAAAGTCAATGACTTACATTGACTTTTCATTGACTTTTTTGTTGACTGGAGCTTGACTTTGGTAGTCGATTCAAAGTCGAACAAAAGTCATTGAAAAGTCAATGACTTACATTGACTTTTGTGTTGACTGGAGCTTGACTTTGGTAGTCGATTCAAAGTCGAACAAAAAGTCATTGAAAAGTCAATGACTTACATTGACTTTTCATTGACTTTTTTGTTGACTGGAGCTTGACTTCTGTAGTCGATTCAAAGTCGAACAAAAAGTCATTGAAAAGTCAATGACTTACATTGACTTTTCATTGACTTTTGTGTTGACTGGAGCTTGACTTCTGTAGTCGATTCAAAGTTGAACAAAAAGTCATTGAAAAGTCAATGACTTACATTGACTTTTCATTGACTTTTGTGTTGACTGGGAAGCTTGACTTCTGTAGTCAATTCAAAGTCGAACAAAAAGTCATTGAAAAGTCAATGACTTACATTGACTTTTCATTGACTTTTTTGTTGACTGGAGCTTGACTTTGGTAGTCGATTCAAAGTCGAACAAAAAGTCATTGAAAGTCCATGTAAGTCATGGAAAGTCCATTGACTTTAGAGTGACTATACATTGACCTTAGCTTGACTTTTTGACTAAAGCCTGACTTTCAAAGTCAAAAAGAATAGGATGTCAGTCAAATAAAAAGTCAATGACTTTTAGCCGACTTTTGAGTGACTTCTATCTGACTTTGAGTGACTTTTGAGTGACTTTCAAAGTCGAAAAAATAGGATGTCAGTCAAGTAAAAAGTCAATGACTTTTAGCTAACTTTTGGGTGAGTTCCCTTTTCACTGAACTAGGCCTCATCCCCATCCCACCCACACCCACACCCACACCCATGTTCCCCATCCTCATCCCACCCACCCCCACCCCCATGTTCCCCATCCCCATCCCCATCCCCATCCCACCCACACCCACCCCCATGTTCCCCATCCTCATCCCACCCACACCCACCCCCATGTTCCCCATCCTCATCCCACCCACACCCACCCCCATGTTCCCCATCCTCATCCCACCCACACCCACCCCCATGTTCCCCATCCTCATCCCACCCACACCCACCCCCATGTTCCCCATCCCCATCCCACCCACACCCACCCCCATGTTCCCCATCCCCATGACACCCACACCCACACCCATGCTCCCCATCCTCATCCCACCCACACCCACCCCCATGTTGCCCATCCCCATCCCACCCACACCCACCCCCATGTTCCCCATCCCCATCCCACCCACACCCACCCCCATGCTCCCCATCCCCATCCCACCCACACCCACCCTGGTGTTCGTGTTTTTTCCTTAATTTATTCCCTAAGTTCAATAGACTTTACCTGACTGGTATTGACTTTGACTGACCATCTCATGTCCTCAAAAATAATATCTTGGTTTTTTTCTCCAAATTTCAAATGACTTTGGTTGACTTTTCCTGACTTGTGCAAAAATCTTGACTAGTGGTTCGACTTTGACTGACCGACGTCCTATTTTAGCGACTTTCTTGCGACTTCCCTTTTTACTGAGGGTGACCCCTGTCACACCCTAATAAAGAAAACATCAACGAGTGGAGCTATATGTTACGGTTTGGACCAACGGAGCGTTTCGGCCCGGAAGTGGACACTGACGTACAAGGGTATGACACCATGTCAGCAGCATATAGTCATGGACTTAGTTGATCAGTCAGCCGGGCAAGCTCCGGCGCATGTGATTGTGTACGATACGGCTCGGATCATGACTCACTACTAGGATAGCTGTACTAGGGTTTGCTCTACTTACGCTATAGGCTAGTAGCACTTGGAGCGGCGCTTGAAAGCCCGCGCGTACCTGTATAAGTAGTTCCGAGTAAAAGACCAAGAACGGTATCTTGGTCTTCTTCTAATACCACCCTTTCTATTCGCATCTACGCTAGAGGGAACCCCACCCTTTAAGTGAGTCGTCCGGCATATCCCCTTAGACCAGGGATCCCCGTGACTTATCCCGAGTCCCCTTGGGCAGTGGAATATCCCTTGGACGCTACGTGCCACCGAGTGTTCCTTTACCTCAACGAACGAGTCGCACGCCCCTACACTTACTTCTACGTCGTCGATCACGACTCTTGGGACGACTTGAAGATCCTCTCCGATCTACCCATTGGAGTTCAACAAGGAGACGACCTTCACGGATACAGAGCAGGACCAGAGGAACGTCTATTCCCTCATCCAGCCCAGCACCCCGAGACCCCTGCTAACCGACTTTACTACGCGCTTCGGATCGCCACAACCCAAGAAGCCTAAGTCAGGCTAACGTCCGTGGTAGACGTTACATATATGTAGTGTTTGAAAGTCCGGTCCAGTCCGGTTTTTTGGACCCCGACAGCCCGGACCGAGACCGAGACCGGTCTTCCGAAATCTCTCAGCCTTAGAAAACCGGACTGAACCGACATAGACCGGTCTATGTCGGTTTTTTTCCGGTTACGAGACCGGTCTCAACCGGTTGAGGTTGAGACCGGCTTGCAACTGGTACAGACCGGTCTTTTCGAGTTTAAAAGGCCCTGCGCGCGAAACGCGAGGCAAGCATTCATCCACCGGCAGGCCTTTGACCCACCCTGACAGGCTGTACTGAGGCTGTAGTCCAAAACAAGCTGACATTGAGAAAACGCGTCCTTAACATGTCATGTG